>JAVSBS010012170.1:0-14914 GCA_033124195.1 Coracias cyanogaster
CAGTCCATCTGACTGTGCTATTTTCCATTTAATTACACGGTTGATATATATATATATATATATATATAAAAGTTAGTGAAGTCTAAATCCTCTAAATACCTAATTTCAATGCCCTCCTTACACTAACTAGCAGAGAACTGCATGTCTGTGTAATAACCTTCTGTATGCCTTTTCCTTTGCTACATTCATCCCTCATATTCATCCATCCACTTATATTCTCAGATATGTAATAGAAACATATCACTTTCTTGATGTCTTTGTTAGAATGGCATTTCCATGCCATTTTCTTTGCTGACTGTTCTTGAAGACTCAAGGACTAGAATCACTTTGTGCCTGTATTATAATTCTTAGGCTGAAAGGACTAAAGCTCAAGTTTTTGTGTATTAATAAAAACAGTTTGTTCCTCTCTGGATATCAAATGCAGACAGCAGAATATGTCAGACTCTTTCTTGATTACTAAATATAAACTCTTTCTGTATCATATACAAACTGCTATGTATTTCAAGCCTTCCAACCTCTTTCTCTATAGGCAATCTGTATGGTATTGTTTTCCACAGCATAAATTGCAGTCATCTATGTCTCAATAATGTTCGAGTAATCAACTTGAAAAGTACAATATTTCTCAGTTTTAATGTAAGTGTCTCTGCAGGAGCTGTATGTTGAAGTTATATTGAAAAAAAAAAACAAAACCAACAAACCAAAAGTGAAAAGTTGCTCTGTTGTATTTGTGTTCAGTAAAATTTTTGCTGTATTCATTTCCCCCCAGCCCTGTCCCCCATTTGTAAATGTGGATGTTGTGGGCAGATCAAATACTTGACAACTGAATTGTTTAAACTTTGACATAAAAGAAGTGATATTATTACCTGAACAAATATACTTTGTGACTTGGCAGTATAAAAGGGCTATAACTGAGATCTGTGAATTGCTAAACATCATTTGAATTATGCATGCAAACTTTATGGAACAGTCTATCAACTGATCATCTCCTTTTTGTCATTTGATGCATATTAATTTTATGCTCTATTGCTTCAGCTTCTATTTCATTAGAATGTGTACTGCTCTTTAAGGTGTATTGCTTCACAACAGAAATAAAAGTTGTTGTAACATGCCAATATTCTTTCCCCCTTCAGCATTGTAATGCATAAAATTTATTTCCTTCAAAATTAAATACAAGGACATAATGACTACAGTGTTGTAACCTTTGTGATTATGCAGGTATATTGTTTCATTTTCTTCCAAGTTTTTAAAAATGAATTTAAAACTCAACAATGAAAAAAATCCAGAACCTCCTTCTTAGGTTGTGTCCTGAATACTTTTTTTGAAGATGGGAGATAATGGGAAAGTTAGGAACCAACAGAATTGTCTTGAACCAGGCATCACATAGACAGATGACATAAATATTTCACTCAGAGCTCCTGAATTTTTTAGACCTAAAGAAGAATTAAATTAGCTATGTGGAATTCATATATCTAGACATACCCTACCCAAACAAAGTCCACCCCCAATCCATCCTCAGACTAGTTTAAAATACCTGCAGCTTTCAAACTGATATTGCAATAAACAAGTAATTTTACTTTGTACCTAAAAATCTCTTATTTATCTCAATATGATGCTGGAAGCGCAGTCGTATTTTCAAAAAGAGATGTTATCTAAGTGTCCCTGCACCTTCACACAGCATGAATGGTCAACATTAGCAGTATCATTTGGATTGGAATTGTACTCTTAAAGTGAATTTCCCTGCCACTCCCATTTACCATGGCTTGGGGCATAGCATGGACAGGTCTGGAAGACCAGGAGCTGGATTCCCTTCAGATGAAACTAAGCTGGGAAGTGAGCTCCTGCTGCTTGCAGGCACACAGTTCATAGGACTAGGCTAGAGTTAGCTCAAAGTAAAATCTCTTTAAGTCATATAGTGTGAATAATAGGTCTTCAGCACAGTGTTTCACTCTACAGGCCCTCCTGTGCTGCTCTACTTCTAGTGTAGGCCTGGTCTTTGAGCCTGTTGTCTCTTAGCTTCTACCGCAAGCACTTCTGGAGCCTTTGTTCTCTCCTGACACACTCTTGTCAACCATACCCAATAATTATCCTAGAGAGCTGATGGAAAAACCCAAACAAAACCAAGCGTTGTCATAATTGGTTAAGTTAATGCTTTACTAAACCTGTTTTTGGAAAAGCCAGCATTTTACATATTCCTTGGCTGTAGAGGTTACTTCCCTCTCTCAGCTCTAGTTTTGATGCTATACCAAAGAAAATGAGAATGAAAAATCCTTGGATCTTTGTTGTGCCCATTTTGTGAGAAAGAGAAGACACTGTTTACCCTTCTCTTCTTCTATTGCCTCCTCAGGTGCGTGCACTGAACAGTCCTTGCATTGATATCTTGAATAAACTTCATGACAGCATGGTCCATCTAGCTTTATAAACAGGTTGAGTCAAAGCACTTGCAAATTTCTCCTTTAGTGTAGGTATGATCTCCATTTTGTTAGCCTGTTGGATGGAAGCTGATACTTCCAACTAACAAACCTATATGTCCATAGGGAAATGTAATTATGAATTCTGCATAATGACATGACATTTACATTTGCATGGTTGCCATATGAAATTAAAAGAGATAATAATTGGCCACAGAAAATACATTAAAAAGTATGTAACCTGGAAAGCTGAGATGTCTTGGGGAAAGGAGAGAAGGAAATGCACCTTTCAGTAATTGGGCACCACCAGTTCTGTGGGTTATAGAGCAGGCATGGATGTGGATGAAATCAGTGGTTACCTGCAGGTCACCCCATTTTGGGTGGAGTGGCTGGGTCACAGGTGTTCCCTCTCCAGGAGGTCCACTGAAGGTCACACAGATTCCCAGACCGATGGAATGTGACTTTTGTATAGCACACTGAGGCTAAGGGTCTTAGGAGAAGTAAGAAAAACAAAAAAGAAATCTTTTTGAAAACTGCTTTGTTTTGATAGTCACGTATAAAACTAGCAATGCCTTGTGTTGCATAGAAGATTGCAATTCTCTTAGAATATAAGGCATATTCCTGTAGGTGAAAGAAGATATGCTGCTGCCATCAAAAGATACAGAGTAAATGGGGAGCATCTTATTAAACACAATCTCTACCCTCAGAGGAAATTCATGGTATTTTACTGTCAGGTTTTAAACCAATAAGAACATGTCTTCTTCTCAAGCAGTGTAATTTGTCACAAGGAAGTTTAACTTTTTATTTTGTTTTCTCATGCAATACTTCATGACTACTGTTTCCCTTACTTCAGTGGAACACTAAATTTCATGGAAGTGTGCTTTTTCCTTTCCAGTCGAAATATTAGACAATGTGCATCACAACCTGTTTCAGAAAAATAAGCAAACCAAAGAGCTTGGAAAATACATTTTTAAAAATATAATACTTTCAATTTTTTGAAAGAAAGCTTGTATTTTTAATTTGTAAAGCAATAAGCTGTCTGAATTATCTATTGTGAGCAAAAAAATCTTATTGAAATGTTCCTTTTTATTCCAATAATGTTAATGCAAATGGGAACCACAAAAGGCAGGAAAGACATGGTGAGTCAAACTGCATTCCTGAATTAGGAATAATTCAGTTTTAATTCTGTATCCTATTTTAAATTGCCAAATGATCAAACCTGACATGAAATAGTTCTATCATGGCTGCTTCTAATACAGGGAAATACCTCAAATATAATTCATTAGATGAGTGTCTTATGGAGCATTGTTTTTTAAAGTATGTGGAAAACATATCTCTGAAGTTTCAATCAGTTATTTTAAGATGAGTATTTTTATTTATATACTTACATTTACTTTTTATAAAGACAAATATGTAACGCATTTATGTAACTACAGTTGTATTAAATTTATAAAAAGTTATGTGTTTGCATATATTTACAGGATACTCCTGTAGTTCCTTTTTATTCCATACTTGGTTTGGACTCGAATACAGTATACATAGTAACTAGCCAGGAATAGTAAAATAGCGTAGTGGCTTGTTTTTGCCTTTGAAGCCCTGGCCACATGCTGCACACTGTGATGAGAAAGTCTGCTCCCCTGCAAGAGTATAGCTGCAGTACATCCCACATGCCTTTTTAGATTGCTGAGGATCTATCAGGTCCTGTCCACTCACTCTCTTTAAGGTCTGAGACCTCTGTTTCAGCTGCAGTATAAATTTGTCTTTGATTTCTTACTGGAGTGTCACGTATTTTGGCTCTGTAAAACAGTGATGGATAATGTCACTGAACACTTATTCTGCAAGTAAAACTAGAACAAAACTTTTCTCCTGCTTTGAGAAACTGAAGCCATGCATTTTGTACACCCACATCTGAAATTTTGATTCATGTCTTGCTCTGAGTAAAGGAGCTACCTTATATAGCCAGCTTGGTCCCACAAAAATGTAGAAATGAGCTGAATGTATGCAGGTGTTTGTTGTTTAAGTTTACCTGAGGGGTAGAATAACACGGCTTTATAACACGATTTTACTATGTATTTCTGGTAAGGATCTGTCAAATGGCACCTCCCTGCAGGCAAGCTACTGAGGGGCAGGGTACTTTACTGTGTCTGCATGGAAACGAGTTGGAGAAGGTAGTTGGAGGATGCCTTTGCAATCTATGTCTAAATTGTCTGAGGACTCATTCTTGTTTGGCATCCATTTATTATCATTATCACAGCCTCCCTGCTTATAAGATACTGTGCTCTCAAGTCCCAGATCTAAATACAATTGTCTTGCCCTCTTGCCAGATTTCAGACACTAATATACCACTAAGCCACATTTCAGACACTAATTTTCTTGTAAGCTATCTTTAGCCTACTGAGAAAGTACAATGATTTTTGCTGCACTTGTAGTAAAGAAAATAAAAATGCACTAAGAAGGTGGCAGGGGAGAGAACAAATCACTGCTTTTGGGAAGCACAATGAAACAGATTTTCTTCTCATCTGCTTCAGTGTGGCAGATGTGAGATGTGAAACTGGTAAAAAGCAGATTTTGTACCTTAGGCAGTGCTTTGAAAACTGAGCAGGTGAAAGAGTCAACGAGACACGGCTAAAATATTGGAACATGGGGCAAGAATTGGGAGGATTTGCAGTATCAACTTTTGACTGTACTTGTATGCCTGGTAAGTAAAATTTAGAGATAAACAAAGCAACAAATATATCCTGAAACATGACATTTACTGGAGACTGATAAGAAATGCTCATTGGCATACGGAAATGAGAAATTTGCAGACCCATGGGAACAACAGCGACAGTAAATGGTATTATTAAAGTGATCGTTTATCCATCATCTCATCTCCTGTTCACCTTCCTCAATGTTCTTAGATGGCTTACTACAGCAATAAATAAGAGTTCTTTATGCTCAGAAGGATACAAAACATCCCTTTGACTTCCCAGTCTTAAGACTTAAGGATGCTATTTAGTATATACAATAGTATTCAGGTGCTATTATTTGTCAAGCATCAGTAAAATATTTGACTCCTCACAGGTAAACTTTCCAGGTTTTATGCTCGTTACTGGCATTAATCTATTTTGCAGGGTAGGCAGGACAATTTTTACTTTATATTAGCTTCCTAAATACTCAGTATTTTTTCCATTTCATTAATTATTCCCATAATTTTGTACAGGTTTTTAAAGAAACAGTTATTGCCAATTATTACAAGTTATTTTGTTGTCTTCCCTATGATTTTTTTAGGCTAGCTGCATACTTACATTACTATAGCACAAATCATCCTATTTATACTAGTAAGCTCTTCTTTCCTTGAGATAATATTGTTTCCACATCTACTTCATAAATCTATAATTTTATTTTTTTTTAAAACAGGATTTTCACATACCTGGAACATTTTTAGAATGCACTAAGCAAGCACTTCAGAGCAGTGAGTGAAAATGTCAAAATGTAACAGAAACTTAGAAATAGCTTACCATTTAGAAGGAAAGAGGAGCAACCCAACCTATAGCAACCTCAGAAGGCAATCACCTTGCTGGCTGCTAGATTTAAAAGACACCGATGAGAAAAGCACACTAGGAAAATCCCTGTCAGAATACAAAGCCACACTGAAACATTCAGTAATACCTGCAGGGAAAACTAATAAAAGAGGTGTTACTGGGGCAGAGACAATCTAAGTTTGACAAATTGAAAAATTTGAGATGATTATGTCACTTTACTTCTAGGTCTATTATGAATGTGTGGTAATAAAATCTAGATTATTTTAAACAACTTTTCTCTACTTCAAATTTACTAGCATAGTAAGTCTCTTGCTTTAGAATATGAAACTTTCATTCAAATACAGAATATATTGAAGTCCTTACCTACTTCACAATATGCTTAAATATAGCATAAAATACCTACTTAAATACTATATCTACTCAAATAAATACAACAAAAAATGAACGTTTTCTCATTTCTGAATCTTCAAAGACAGTTTTAAAAACTTAGCAAAATGATTTACCCTATTTGAATTGATTAAAATTATGTAATTAAAAAAGTAATATCTGTATATATATCATTTGCTGTAGTTAAGTAAGTTAAAAACCTGATTTAATCAATTGTAGACATGATCCTGGGGATCTATACAGATGAGTCTAAAAATTCAGTAGCATATTTGAAGAAATATTATGGTAAACAAGGAAGCTAAATAAAACTCACCATTGCTCAGGTGGCACCTAAAAACTACTTTTTGAACAGCCTCCTTTCCTAAGGTCTATTAGTACAGGGTTGGATTATGTGAGGCACCACTTCATCCATATGATAAGAAAGCACGGTAAGGATAGTCCTCATGTGTTTCTGCATGTGTTCCTAAAAGTGTTTGTACTTGTTGTAGTTCCTAGTAGTTCATACTAGATGTTGTTCCTAAAAATGATACCTAGTGCCTTCTAGGTGTAGCTAATTGCTAATGAATAGCATTGACTTATGTAACCCAGGATGCACAGTATACCTTGTAAAAGAAAAAAAGTTGTTTGTCCAGTCCTTCATATCTTTATATTTCTGTGCAAGGAGGGCAAAATACTGATGCTGTTGAAACCTAACAGCTGTTTTGCTTTTGCCCCAGCAGGGCCAGCTGTTACCATCCCTATTTCCTTCAGGAATGCAGCTGTATTCCTGCCTGGAACCTGCTTCAACTCTGAGAAAAAATTTCAGAAAGAACATGTATCACCCACACACACACTGCAAACACCCCCACAAAATTATTTTATATTAAGCATGATGGTGGTGTCATTTATTTCTGGATAATGAACAATATTTTAAAGCTGCAGCTTTTCTGCTGTAAAAATGGAATTATAATAATGACAGGGGAATGGAAGTAAAAACTGATGACTAGTCAGGAACATATTTGGGTGTGGTGAAAAGATATTCAACTACCATTTTTTCCAAGGTTAAACTATCAAATGTTCAAATATGTCTCCAACTGACTCAACAGCATTATAGATTAATAGATGCTATGTGATCAGAATACATTATATCCCTGCAGAGGCAGCCCAGGAAGAATAATGCTGATAAATATGCCCAGATTAAGAGGCTTGACAGAAACACTAAAAATAGAGGTTTATAACAATATAAAAGTTCATATTTCTAAATATTTTATTGAAAACAGCCATACTGGATCAGCCAGCATTATATAAAAATTATATAAAATGAATGGTTTTCTCATTCTTTTTCTGACAAAGCATTTGACTAAATTACAGCATCAAGCAAGTATTTCGGAGCAGAAATCAGCTTAAACTGTCCTGCAACACTTGGTATGATTCTCCTCACTCTTTCCCTACTCTTCCACTCGTTCCCAGGGAAGTTCAAGAGAAGACTGTGCAAGGCTTTTTCTGTTGACCGAAGGCAGATTCCACACACCTTTCTTTCAATCCAAGCTTCCCTGAAGTACACTTTGTGCTGCAAAAGTTCAAAAAGGGCAGAATCAACTTCTAAATTTTCATGTCTTCTGAGGCATTATTTCAATAATATTGTCTCTAGACTGATAGAGAATATAGAATGAAATATTTATGGGTAGGGTAATTTTTGGCTTGTGTTAGCTTTCTGAAAAGTGCAGCAGGAGAAATGTAAACTCTGTAAATAGTTTTCTGTTATTTTGTTTTCACTAGTATTATCTTCTCCTATATTTTTAGTGTCTCATAGTTCATTCATGCAAATTTTACATAAACTAAAATGTTATTACAGCTAATTTGATATAAAAAATATTAAAAATGGACCAAAAGAAAAGTATTAAACAGCTAAGGATGACTGGGGCAAAATGACCAGAACATCAGTGAATTTATAAAACTTTGAGATTATGTTCTTCTCCTCAGCATCTGAGCTCTGGGGCTCACATAACAAACACTTTTGCCACATTCCAGTTTGGATTCACTTGTGACTGCAACTGTTTTAGTTTCAGCTCCAGGGTTTGGGTTTTGTTCTAGTTTAAGCAAAAAACCAATAATAATATTGAAAGGGTTGCTGTTTGTTTAACTTTCTCCTATCCATTGCTCTGAAATTCAACTTTTCCAAACATGCATGTTTTTAGGTGGACTAGATGGTAGGGCACTTTACTTCTTCTAATAATGCTACTTTAACATTTCATTCTGTGGATTGTGTACTTCCAAGGAAAGCTTTGAGTGAGAGTCAGTGTGTCTCAGCATGCATGAGAAGACTACGTAGGTAAAAACTTCTTCCATAAAGTAGGTTTTATCATATTTGAAAGTGGCTGGCATATTTGTCAACTTGAAGATAATGCAAGATCCATTCACAGCTCCTGTTTCTATCTCAGATTTTTTTTCCTGTAATACACTGAAACACATCCCTGATTCATCAATAAAAAGATGAGTTTGAGTTATTTACTGTCAGTTCTAATATTAGGGATTTACCTTCATGTAATACAGACTACTTAGAGTGGTACAACTGGTACTATGAATATGGAAGGGTCTGAGTAATACTGAAGAAAAACACTGAGATTTATTTTGGTCAAATTCAGTAGACCATTAATCATCTACTTCTGCCCCCACAGTCTAATTTCTGAATAGTTTATTCTCTTGCATATCTCTGTATTTTAGCTGTCTTCAGTTAGCATTCCTGTCCAGAGTGGTTGCTATGTGTTCATTCGCAGCAGCTAGGGAGTATGTGAACAATATTAAGGACAGCAGCAGGAAATGCAGAAATAGTCCTAGAGAGAATATAGGCAGAACACCTTCCTTGAAAAGTAATGTTATTTTTAAAGTAATCAGAAAGACACATCAAGAATTACACAAGTCCATATACAGCAAACAACGTGGCACATCATCTTTGTTGATTACCACTTCCAGACCAGATATATGTAGTTCTCAATAGAAAACATACCCTGCATTAAATTTCAATTTGTTCTTAAGTCCTTAGCAGGGACAAAACAGCTAAGGAGAAGGAGATACATAGTCTTTGCAATAAAATAGTCATTCAGTACTGTGTGATCTAATGATAACGTTGAGTCAAACATGAACATTATCAGTGATGACGATAATGAAGAAGGGAAATAGGGTGGCATCTTACAAACAGTATAAAGCTATAAAATATTTCTACCCTGGAAGAAAAAACTTAGAATAACCGTTGTCCCTAAGTAGTAATCAGTCCTGCTGATGTCAAACTGAGATAGGGCAGTAAAATTTGTTTTCTTTTGATTAAGAGAACCGAGATTAACATTGGAAGTCTCCTCTGATTGTATCTGAGAAGAGGGGAAGTCCTATGAGAACTCCAGAGGGACTGTGATAGCCTTTAAATGAACACATTTAAAATGGAACCTATCAGGTCTCTCGTTCCTTTGAAGACAGAAAAAAGAATAGCTTCAGACAGGTACCACGCGAATTTCGTGCAGCTTATATGATGTTCAATAACCACTGCAGGACTGCTGCCATTCTAAAGGCTAAAGAAAAATGTGACAGTAAGATGCAAAAGGAAGTGGAAAACACTGGTGATGGGCAGCACACCCATGTCTGCTCAGAATATAGAAAAATCCTGAACTGAATAAGAGAAAAATATAAAGTCCCTTTTATGACTAGTTATGCTGACGTATTTCATGAGTAGCAATGAAAATTTGCTATTAGGCATAAAATGAAATGAAAGAAAATACATAAATCCTACCCAAAAACTTTTGATGAGAGCAGATGTCTACATTTCTGCCTCTTATAAAGACACTTACAGACTCCTCACACCCATAAAGAGTTGGGGTAAATTGTAGGAAGATACCTGTTTGGGGTGGTCTCCAAAAAAGAAGTAACAGATTTATTAATGCAATCACTTTTATCAGTTCCTTTTATCACTGTGCAATATAACTTCAGAGTGACAAAAACTCTTTACTCATGCTCTGATAGCTTCAGCACTCTTCTCAGCCTCCAAGCCTGTATGACTATCTTTTGGTTTTTCTGGGGGGAAATATCTGGCAGGATAAACTCTTTCTTTCTGCATGTTACAGTGGAGAAAGTTTCATGTATAACCCATCATTTTACTTAAAAATAATTATGATTTATTAGATCCTTATTGGTCTTTTCTATTTCTTTTCAGTTGAGATTTTAATATTGTATTAGGATTAGATCCTGCATGCATGCTTGGCTTTTTTTACAAATAGAAGTGTAAGGGATGCACTGAGTCATGAGGAATTCCACTGTACTTGGTTATCATGACCCTATTGGCAGCAAATACATATGTCTAGTTCACAAGAACTCATGAAAGAGCTCAGAAATTTAGATATTTTCTTGAAAAAAATTGTATACAGACTACTCTTTTTAATAGCACTTGAGGACCTGATACTCCCATCTGTGCAGTGGTCTAACTCCTTCCTGAATCCATATAACCCTGGCTCCACAGTAGCATCTGGCAGTGAGTTCCACAAATCAGTTGTGCTTTTTGTTTATTTAAATATTATTCATAATCATTACTTTGGTGCCTACCAGGGACATTGTTTCTCCTGGTAGGAAATCATGGATACATATGACTGATTCGACACGTCCTCATCATTGTAGATTAGATTTAAAAAAAAAAAAAAAATTGATATCGTAAGAATTATTTTTCTTTCGACATTGAAAACTCTTGCTCTCAAAGCACTACTGTGCAGCTCTTCAGAGATCCCAACTTAAAATGCAAAATAAAACTCTTCCTTCTTCAGAGAAACCCTCATATTGTCAGGCACGCTAGAAAGAGCAGGTCGCCAGAAGAAATAATGGAAAATACAAAATTTATTCTGCGCATGCACAACAGGTTTTCAGATAGCTACTGCAGACTGCGGAGAGATACTGTTTTAGTTATACACGACTGTGCCTGAAGGAGATGACTATGGCAAGGAGCCCTTTCCAGGGATGCGGGCACATGGCCTGTAGATGGCACTGCTCCCTCACCATCGCTCTTCTCAAGTGAGCCATGACTCACGGTTTGTACTGAAGACAGCATTGTTTCTCCTAGGGACACGCTTACTTTGTGCAGCCTGAGCCACAAACAGAAAAAAATGAGCTCTCCTTCAATATGATATTAGAAATGAAAATCCATTTAAAGATCAGTATGGACCAAGTTTCACTTACCTTTTGCGTCAGACTGCTTATACAGTTTTAATAAAATTGCTCTTCCTTGTTTAGTGGATTAAAGCCCCTGCTTTCTGCCAATTTAGAGTGGAATGAAAAAAAAAAAGAGAGAAAAAAAAAAGGCATGCAGAAGCACACTTTAAAAACTCACAGACCTTGCGGTACCATGGAGATTTGAGTGTTACTTTAAGAAAAACAAAAATCTTACAATTGATGAGCAAACAGATGAATTAATGAAGGAATAAATTTACACACACAAAAATAAAGAAAAGTAAACAAATGTGTCCTACTTCAAGCAGCAGCTTCTGTTTGATCAGGCTTTCACTGGAGATACAAAGCTAGCAAGTAAATTGGACAAGGAAGAGTTTTCTCTATTTTTCTGCAACGTGGCACCTCAGTAAACAATGCTGGGTAAAATTTAACACCAGCCTGTGGCAAAGGAAGCAGCAGATTGTAGTAATTTGGTAGTTGCATGCTCTTCTTTTATTTATCATAAGCAGAGATAGCAGTAATGCTTGCAGTTAACATTTCATAATGTTTTCAAGACTTGTTAGATAAAGAGATGGTTTGCATAAATTACAGCATCTCCAGTTGTTTCTCTGAAGAGCCCTATTTTCTCTATTTTTCAGACAGTGGACTTCAATTTCTGCAGAAGACTAATCTTGAGGACAGAGAGGTGGCCATTACTTCTGCTTGATTATTTACACTGATTCGACCAGCTTATAAAACCTTTCAAAAACCATGTTCTTACATGCTTAGTGGAACTTTTTAGAGACTGGCTGTAAAGATCTTGCAATATTCAGTGTGCACTAGGCATACACTCAGCCCTACAGCAGGCTCTGCAGGTCATCTGTTTTGAGCATAGCTTAAGCTGCTGCAAGTACAGTGCCTAAGGCTGCACAAACAAAACTGCAAAGTCTGACTCTTAGAAGTGAACATGCATGGAGCAGGGTATCAGCAAGGGATTTCTATGCTATATCCAGATCTCAAGGGGTTGATATAAATGATCGCATTTAAGGACTCCTAATAAGGCAGTGGCAGATAATGCATTTTATAAGGAGAAATAACTGGACAAATATGTGCTCTTTTAGATCCTCGTATATGCAGTTATTCAAGGCTGTAGCCACTTTACCATCCTGCATATCACAAGGAATTCGCGATGTGCAGGCGAATCCGTTGCCTCTTGCTCTGTCAGGTACCTAGAAGAAGGGGAAGGCCAAATTCTTGACTCATCACATTTCTTTAAGGCCCAGTAAATTGTAAACCAGTGGCAAATTGGGCGACATGTCTCCAGTTGAAGACAGAAAATCTAGTGGTTAGTTTGTCCAGACCTTAGCTAGCCAAAACTATTGTTGAAGTTTACCAGCACACTGCAGCTGAAAGCAGACTGGATCAGAGACATTTCTGAGGAGTTGCTGAATATTTCCTTCCTTTGATTTTTCTCCTTGTGCACTTGCTACTCTTTTTCTGCTCCCTGCTTGACTTCCTTTTTCCTTGTGTTTGTTTAATGATTGCCATTTCGACTCTCCCCGCTCCTTACCATGAACAAACAAGCTTACCATTTTCTTTAATATTCCTATTTGAATTATCTCTGTGTAAATTCACCAGGATGACAGAAGTGTTATTTTGCTCTCTACCCCAACTGTGAGTCTTGCTGCTTTAAACTCAAATATGCTAAAATGAGTTTTAGATGATGATTCTTTATTCTATTGTCTCCACAGAATTCACTGTTCTAAACGTGTTACTTTGGGAAGGAAAAAAAAATATTCTGTGCTTGAGGCACTCTTGGAAAAAGCCAATGCCACATGAGTACAACAGGCAGATACTAATCCGAACAAAAATACATCTGTTAGACCTTTTAGATGTTGTCTATGCATTCTCCTTTGAAAAGCTGTTCTAGTCTCCACCACCTCACCTTGTTTCCCTCTGACTTATTCTAATCTGACTCCTCTGAAGTTTCCTTGACCCTTCCTTACTACTCTTTCTTGCCTTTTCATTTCATGTCTTTTTATACCGTAGATGAACAATTTTCTTTGCACCTCTGACAGCTTTCTTAGAGCCATTCCTGTGGTTTTGAACAGCATTTATCTCTGGGCAAAATGGCTTTTAAGTGGATTATTTAAAAACAAAAAACCAGCAAACCAATTTATATAATGTTCCAAGCTGAGCTCTTTATGCAAGAAGGAAAAGGAAAATATTTAGCAAGCCTGAAAGCTAACCACTTCAGATAATGAAAGCTGATTGACAATTACTGTTGTCTTTTAAAGGGAAAAATTGGACTGAGGTATTTGGAACAGCTATTGTATCAGCTAATATTATAGGGAAGATAAAAGCTTATCTTACTGATGCACTAACAAAGGTAAGTGTTGATTGCCTTTTAAAATGAGTAAGTCTTAATACTGAACAAAATAAAGTTGACAGAGGACTTAATAAACTATGATATGCACAGAACTGTACATTGTTTTGTCAATGGTGTACCTAGGGTTGACTTCAAGCAACCCTTTATTGTAATAAAAATGGAGTACGGTGGGTCAGCAGAGTAGGAGCAGGGAAAAAAAATAATTGCAAAGTGGGCATGCCCCACTGACTACTCTGCCTTAGTTGAGGTCCTGCAAAGACAAGCTGACTTCTGCTGTGACTGTGAGAAAGTTTGGGGGATGTAGGGCAGTAGTTGTGGCTGTGAAGCAGTAAAATTTCTCTTGGAAGCATCAGTTATTCTTTCCATCTTTCTGACCCTACCTCTGGTTGCATCAGGAGCAACAAGCCTGGTTCTCTAGGACCCATTCAAATCTGATGCTTCCGTAAAGGAAAATGTTTTTCTTTCAGCCCTTCTCTGGGACCACTCTCATAGCTCTGCCACGTCCTCTGGCTTCTTCTGTCCCTGTGACAAAGCAGCCTCAGCTTGTCCCTGCTGCCTTGCAGGAGCAAATGAAAAATCCAACTTGACTCTGGGTTTATATCTTTGCAACTGCTGTGAATGCACTACTCACTATGTAGAAACAGATTATCAAAACTAGTTAAAGGCTGTGAAATGAAATAATGAAAATTATTGACAGTTTTTTGATGTGAATTGTTCTATGTTAAAGTCCAGAGCTTTCTGTACAATGGGTTTGGGTTCCTTCTCATCTCAGCTGCCACTGCAATGATATGAACACATCTGTCAAGCACTGAGATACTGTAGTGCAGATAGCTATAAAAGAAATTAATAATGCTCTATTTTCATAGCAGGGATGTACTAATGTGCAGGAAACAAGACACAAGGCCAGGCCACTGTTAAACAGCAAAGATAAATACACAATTGTAGTGGGTCTGGCTGAGCTGGTTGTCCACATAGCAGCCCTCATGGTGCAGTGTTTTGTGCTGGGAGCTAGAAGGGTGTTGATAACACACCAGTGTTGTGACTAC
>JAVSBS010012170.1:16290-36954 GCA_033124195.1 Coracias cyanogaster
AAGAGGAGGAGGCAGGGGCCATTCCGTTGTCCTCCAGAGCAACTGCTATGTGTCTTGGAGCCCTGCTTCCCAGGGAGGGGCCAGACATCACCTATTGATGGGAAGTAGAGAATAGATCATTTGTTTTCCTTTGCTTCCACATGCAGATTTACTTGGCTTTTCTTCTGTTATTATTAAACTGCTTTTGTTTTACCCACAACGGTTTTTTGTTTCCATCTTATTTTCCTCCCCCTTTTTGCTCTGCTGAGGAGGGAGAGGGAAAAAGGAGGGGTGATAGAGCAGCTTGGTGGGCACCTGGTGCTCAGCCAAGGTTAACCCACCACAATAATATATAAATACATAGAAATGCACACACAGCACATGTAAAGAAATACATTTACCATGAGTTTCACGGTTAACAGCTGATAGATAAATGCAAAACTGGAGTCCTGTTTCTGTTACAAGCTCTGGGTGTATGATCTACTGGGTATGTTTTTCTGTAATATCATCACTCCTTCCCTTTTCTTCAAAATTTCCCTTCCCTCGTTCTGTCTCCTGGGATGCCTCAGCCATCTCAGTGATCACCTTCCCTCTGCTGCCACTGGCTCCCCAAAGTCCCACATCCTGTGGAACCCTTCCTTGGTTCAGCCTTGAACTGCTCCCTCCTTCCTGCATGAGACTGTTCTGCATTTGACTTTGCCACAGTACATGTCAAGCAAGAGAAGGTTTATGGTAAGAAAGTGCAGGTTTTTAAGTCACTCTCACAAAGTTCGAGAGAGAGACAAGAGGGTGAATTTTCCACATTTAATTTCATTACCCAAATTTCCTCCAGCATACCTAGGAACAGTTTCTGCAGGAAAGATTTCCTCAAATCCTCATAGCCCTTTGCAGTAAGCTGCCTCTTTTCCTGCGGAGACAGTGCATTCACTGTCTCCTCATCTATGTGGGCTGAGAGGGGACAAAGTTATTTCCAGCTGAACAACCTAAGAAATTCTTCACATTTTCAAAAGCTTATGTTAGTCCAGATGTCAGCATATTTTCAGGAGAAGGCTCATACAAATCATAAAAGCCACTGCTCATATTGTCAAATATGAAACCACATCATAGCCACAAATGAAATATTTATTTATTTTTTAACATTTGCTAAATAATGTGTTTACCTTACCTGGGAATAGATCAATTTTAGAAAGAGTATTACAAGCAGGGCCTTCTTATAGGAAACACTGGACTAGTTTAACAGTACAAGTTTCCACCTTCCTTATGTTTGTTTGTGGTGGTATATCGATTTGCTTTACCTGCATATCCTTTGACATTTTCTAAGCATAGCTCTAAAGCTACTGCTTCTGTCCCATGGAAAGACGAGGATAGCTTTGTATGTAAAGAACAGGAAAGAACCAAAGGATATTGAGTTTTTGGATCTCCCACAAATATAAACTTCATGATGTCCTTTAATCTTTCCAATCTTTGTTTGTCAAAATGCCAACATTCTTCTAGTTACCATTTATGCTATTCTTCTAAAATAAAGGCCCCCACTGATAAAGGAAAGACAAGTCATTAAAAACTGAGCTTAGTAGCCAGAGTTAGATGTTAGGCACCCCATTGCTTTAGGCTCCTTTTGAACTTATATTTATTTATTTTGTTTTATTGTCTGCTACTTTTTGCATTCACAGTAGTAGAGGAATTCTATGCTAAGATTAGATTGACTCCTATTGCAAAATAAACAGTAGATAATTTGTAAGTGCAAATGGTAATTTTGATGTACGCCTATATAAAATCTGCCTAAAAATGAAAATGTCTATTTTCTTACAAGAATATATATGTCTTCAAAATGTTATCACAGTTTTAGACATTCTGCTTATAGTTATGTCCTCAGTATCTTAAGTCTTTGTGTCTTCCTTGTTTCAAAATATCTTACTTTCCTATCTTAAATTATGATGTGCAAGCCAACTGTACTGCATAACAACCAAGAGGGCAATTTCGAAAAACTATTAAAAATCAAATTACAATCTGACAAGACTAGGATTTAAACTACCTCATTTCCATATTTATCTACCTGTCCTGCTGTATGCCCCACTGGGTAATATCTGAGTTCCAAGAAAAGCAGAGTATTTCTATCATCTGTTCAGTCAATTATACAATGCCCAATATTGTAATATTGTAATATTGTCTTTTGTACTTTCTTTACTATGCCTTTAATAAACCCAGTACCAATAATGACACATATTGTTTCTCTGAGACAGGCTGAGGCTGAGAAATGTGCAGAGCATGATTAATTAGCCCAGTGAAAGGAACTACCCAGCTGACAAAAGTAATCATTGGCCCAAATGACTTTTGATGTCTCAGTGCTTTTGGCCAGAGGGTTTGGCAACTGCACGAGGGGGAATGCTAAAATAATCTACAACTAACGCACATATTAACATTCTACAGATAGACTTTTCTCTGCAGAAACGGTGTGTTTTAAGAGAAGCCAGTTCAGTCGTTATAAAGCCTAATGGACTTTGTATTCTGGTAAAAGAAAGAAGAATTGTACCTTAGCTTTTAATAATACATTCTCCATTTCTACAGTAAGAAAGAAGCCTCTAGACTTTTTAGTACAGTCAGTATATTTTCAGGCTCTGATACAATGTTAAGCCTATGTGATGGTAAATCGCACCATGTGGCAGTCAGCTATGTGAGTGATTCTTTTTTTTATAATGGTAAAGCAGTTTTTAAAGAACTGAAGCACCACATACTTCCAGAAACAAGAAAACTGAAAGGCAGGAGCTTTGAAAAGTTGTGTAGTTGTAGCAGTTTAGTAAAGTTGTGGTGATTCAGTCCCTGCAGCCCCCCCCACCGCAAAAAAAAAGTTTTAAAATGCCTTTTTGAGTTGAGGTGAGGAGAGTTTAATACAGTGACATATAAAAAACAATTGTGGCAACAACAGTAATAACAACAATAAGAACTGCAATGTACAAAAATAAGCAATACTGTATGAGCAAACAGACAGACACCAGCAGATCAGCATACACCAGCGAGCTGCCCACAGAACTGGAACTGGCCCCAGGGCAGGATGTCAGTATCGTATAGAATAGCCTGGCTGCACCAAATTAACCTTGTCCTGTCAGAATCAGGACAGTAGTCAAGACAGTGATCATTAGCCTTAATGCGTAATGAGAGAAAAAAGCTTTTCTGGATGGTGTTTTGACATACCTGTCTTAGACACATATTTGAGAATGGACTGAACAGAGTTCTGGCGATGCTTCTATTTCTCTCCACTGCTACAGAGAGACTAGACAGCTCACAAAGACTAGCTACCTAACTTTGTAACAGTTAAATCTGGTGAGATTAATCCACCCATAAGTACATTGGTGCAGTGATCAGTAATGTGTATGTGTGTATATACACGTATTATATAGAATTAGTGTGTTGAATTAGTATTGCACAAAGCCCTATACAGTGGGGTTATGATTCTCAGTTGGATCTCTTCTTACCACAATACAAAGGAAAAGCACAAAAATATGTAGTATGTAGAGGAACTAACATTTTGTCAGAATGTCTTAAAGAAGTTCGTGGGAATACTGCTGGGAAACTGCTGAGGAATCTCAGTGGCTGCTATTACCACTACATGCACCTCAAACCGCTATGGAGTACTTCTCACTGGAGATCAGTTTTGGTTTGGGAGTGTGCTTTTGACTTTAACCTTGTGACCATCCCTACCCAGTGTGCTTTTGTTTATATCACAGAGCTGTCTCATCACATGAACTGGATTCCTTTGGGGTGAAATTAAACAGGAAGACAGGCTTCAGGAGTGCACCTAATGTGCTCCAGCCATTACAGGGTGTCTATTCCAAAGGGCTGGAGTAGAGTTATCCTGAAGTAAAACTACAAAGCAGATCCTGTGGGGATGCCATTTAGCTGGTTTTTCTCTTTTGCTCAATAGATCTGTTCTTGTAGTGCTGAGCAAGCTGATAATGTAGGCATAACCCTTACATACTATGCCTGTTCGGTCATACCCATCCACAAACTTTCACTCAGCACTGCTTGTGTCACTCAAGCTTGTTCTATTGGAAGAAGCATGATGATTAGGAAGGTCATCATTCGAGTGATCAAAAAAGAGCCAGGTTGTGCAGCTGAACCAGTCACTTGGATGAAAAGATCCTGCTTGCCTGTAGAAGCACAGCCAATTGCTTCAATTTAATCCTGACACATTTGGCAATCCAGTGCTTGCCTAGCCCCTCCTCTCAAGTATTGGTCATGCATTTCTTAGTAAAGTCTTTTATTCCGTAATTTGCTTAGCATGCAGTCCAACTAACATCATGTGTTAGTCATGCACATGCTGTGTTGCTCTGAATGACACGCTTTGGTCATTCCCTGGTCTGCACATCCACCTTTGAGCCCTTCTCTTTCTGTAGCTGAGAAAAGACATTACAAGTATTTTTACAAGATTGCTACAGTCTCAAGAGTTTTCTGTGGTCAGTGCCTTCCCTACTCTGTCACTCAGCTGTGAGCAGTTAACCACATACATGACTTAAATCCTTTTCCACCCAATGCATGTCTCATCTCCTTTTTGCCAGTTCTCTGTCAGATCATGGCTGTGAAAGTAAAGTGCCCTGGGCTGCTGTGAGTCTCTATAGCTCACTCACTGTATTAAATGAGAGTCTTGGCTTTTATGTTTCTAGTGGCCTTTGCCTTCTAGCCTGCATGGTGTAATGGAGCGACATTCTAATCTGCAAGTACTGAAAGATGGGAAAGCGGTAACGTTTATGACAAGTAAGATAAAAAGTGCACGTATCTTAGATTTGGACTGTGAGAAAGAGGTGACCACTGTTAGTACTCCAGCATCACCTCCTGTATAAGCAAACACCTAAATCAGGCCTTACTGAGGCAAATGGCAGATTTTGAGAGAAGAGAGTAAGGCTGTATTTTTACTTTAAAGACTACAACAAGCATTATCTTTAACCTTTTAATAATGTACTGAATTACTATATCATTACAATGCCTCCCTTTGAAAGTCCACTGCTGCAATTGTCATCTTTGTTTTGTATCATCTTTGTGTCAAGACACATCCATCACTGTGTCATCTTTTTTTTGTCTTCCCCAAGGAAATATATACATTCTTAAGGCCAGCAGGTCCTGTGAAATATGCAATGCAGGAAATGATGCCTACTAACATGCAGCAAAGAGCAACAACTCTTTTAATTGTTTTGCCACAGAAATCACAACTCTTTAAGACTGACAATGTAAAGGTTATATTAGACATTTGCTAAAAAACACAACATATATTGTTGCTATGATCCCAGGTAGACCTGCAGGTGTGAAAATCAGATGGCATGTCTTGTGGATGTTTTAATAAATCATGATTTGAGAAATTCTGTCTTATTTTAATATGATTAACTGATGTTTTGTCTAAGGAGGATTTTTGATCAGGAGAAAGATAAGAGAAATTAGAAATGCAGTGCACCAGCTATTGCTGACCAACACAGACATCTGTGTTCCATTCTTTGGAAGCTGACCTTTTTTTGGATGACTTATGCCTCTTATTTGCTACCAGGAATGACATAGTGACCTCCTTGATATTTAGGTAAAGGCAAAACATTTAAGTTGATATGGAAGTGTTCTTCTCAAAACAATAACATTTTCACGACTGATTTTGAGACTTGTGGCATAGCTGACATACCAGCACTGTTAAGCTAACAAGGCTATTTTATTCTCCCAACTGTTTGTGTTGTCTTAGAACCACAGCTCTTTTATGCTGCCCAGTTGGCCTTGTTCCTTTTTCACCTTTTAGAAAATACCTGAAATATCTTTAAATAATGAGGATCAGAGAAAGGTCACTATTTCATTTACTTTAATTGTCTCTCTGAATGCCTATTATTAATCCTTCCCTAAACAAACTGACCCACTCCAATTTACTGCTCAGATTTTTATTTTTTTAAAAATTATGAGAAAGTTCTGCAGAATATTTGATGTTTTGCTGGTTAACCAGAGCAATGCCTCAGATATTCTTCCTATATACCTACAAAGTATCTACCTTGTGAAGCAAGTGAAAGAGCAGAAGGATAATTAGGATACAAAGAATTGCACTATACAAGTGTTATTCCAGACAGCAATGTCTAATGAATGAGAACACAAAGGCATGAAGCAGCTGTCAGTTGAATGCATGCCACAGAGCAGAGCAGCTCTATAAGTGCTTCTGAGAGATTTATAGACTTCTATTTCTATTCTGGTATTCTCTGAGCCTATTTTATTAGGAGGATAATGTAGGGGCAGATGGGATAAGGGTGGAAGAAAATAAGATCCCAAATTAGATCACAGATTAAGAAAAGGGGTAGAACTGCTCATGAATTATCATGGACTCTGATAGAGCTACAGTGTACTCCACACCCCAGAAAAGCACTTAATACATTTTGCTCAGTGCTAGGGTGATTTTGGCTAAAAAAATAAAAATTACATGGAATTACACCTTGCCTTAGCTGAGTACACATTCAGTAATTAAAGCATGTTTGGAAGTGTTGCTCAGGGCTTCATCACACTTGTGAAGCTGTTGGGCTGTTGTTCTGGAAACGCATATACTGGGATACACATACGTGTCACAGTATGTGCTCTCAAAGATCAGAACAGGTGTCTGTGCATGAAGCCGTGCCTGCAGGATAATTAAGGCAGTGACTATGACCGGAGCATATGGCTCTGGAAAATATATTTGCTTCTTTTGAATTTTGTTTCTTCTCATTTCTGTCTGTCATTTTCTGTCAAGTTTCCGTGCTTAGCTTTGTCAGACTTCATTTCCCTATTAAGTCTTGCTGAGGGGAATTCAGCTCTGGAATTCACTTTCTAAAACTTCCTGAATTAGTCTTCAACTAAACCATGTTCATCTGTACATCATTGTTTTGTGACAACCACTGAAGTAATAGCTGAGGAAAGGTTACCAGAGTTTATCACTCTGCACAACCTGGGATTTGCTCTCAGTATTACACCTGTACATGTTTTATCTAGTCTGCTCCGGAGTATTCCTAATGGTGGTCCCTCAGTTATCCCTCTTGGAAAATATTTCAATTCTCTAATAGTCCTTGATTTTAGCATTTTTCTTCCTTATGTCTAACTTAAATTAGTTTTATTTCTTCAAGTTTCAGATCATTACTCCCTATTATATTACTTTTAATAACTTGAAGTAATTCCTCCCCATAGTTTATGTTACTTCTCCTGAAGTAGAGAGTTATCCTATCTGGTCTTTGGCATTTTTCTCAGCTGTACAATATACATCTTCATTGTCACTTCACAGATGATGCCTGCTAAACTATTTATTGGTTTTTGCTACATTTCTTGCCATTTTCTATACTCTATTCCTGTCTTTTTATAGTCAGGAAGCCCACCATACACAGCCAAAATAAAACCTCTTATATAAAGGAAAAGTGAGCATGCAATTTCATTTTGTAGTAGCCATTTTAATAAAGAGTTTTTAAGGTTTATCAAGGTATTATGGACCTAATTAGTCACTTCTATGAGTACTGAAACACTGTGCTCTGTGTCAGCATAATTAACTTATGTTAATGAATCTAATAAGTAGTCTGAATAATCAACCTTTCAAAAAGTAAATATATAATTTAATACAAAGTTTTTGTTTGGTGTCCTGGCAGAATCGTTCAAAAACTAATTTAATCTCATGAACTTTGCTGGATTTATAATTATTCCGAGCTATACAAATAGTCTTAGAAAAAATGGAAATTTCTGAATTAAGAAGGCTGTACATGACATTCAACAGGAAGACGGCAAATTCACAGATGACAAAAGTCAGCTGATATCCCCAGAGATAATTACATCTATGGCAGTGAGGAAGCAGCTCTCATTTATGTTGAGAGTGTCTTTCGTGCTGCTTCAATTTGAGTAAAAGTCGTATGTCATAAAAGTATTTATTAAAAAATAAATGTTATAAGAAAGTGAAGCTTTGATAATCTTATTTTGTGTGACCTTATTTTGTCCTTGGGCAGGCAATTTCAGAAAGCCACTTTATATTTCAAAACTAGTAGTTATGTTTTAAAACCACACAGAACTTCAGCTAGCAGGGTGTCTGATCCGCAGCAGCTTAATCAGGGCCCATAGCAGTGCAGAGAGGCTCCAGAGACCAGGCAATTGTCTCTAAAGCTTCTTGAGCATAGAGTAAACATATAAACCAGAGTAAACTTGTGAAGGTTTGATCAGGAAAGCTGCAGCAAGCAGGAGTTCTTTGGTGTTATCAATGGACACTAACATCAGAACATTCTCTTCACTGAAGAGTTTATAACCTAAATATAAGTCAAGAGATGATGCTCTGGAGGATATCTGAGAAACTGTTGGTTGCATCTACTTTGTGTTCCGAGGTTCTGGTGCATGATGAATTATGTCTCTATGATAGGGGAGCAAAGGCAAGTGGATGCACATCTCTTCCACAATCTTGGTTTCTACTGCCAGACAGAAGCCATGGTATGCTCACGGTATTGTGGTGCTGGAGCACAAGAGAGCTCAATCAGAGCAGGAGATCTGTCCAGTCATCTAGAAATGTTCAGAAATGCTGCCATGCCTTTCTGAAGAGCACTTGCTAAATTATTCTTCACTTCATGTAAACTGCAGTGAAGTCTGCAAAAGAGACTTCAGGGTTTTATGTTTCTTGTATTCCAAGAACAACAGTGATAAGAAACCCCCAAACCCTTGCTTCTAGAGACAGGGTCCAGGATGCTTCATTGCATGGCTCTGATCAGAATAATGACTGTATTTTATATTGTAAAGAAACAAAACCAGCAAGACTTACTAAAGTCTGACTGAATTTTATGAATTTGTATTTTGGTAAAAATAGATTGTGTTTTTGTAAAAATCTTTACTATGGATGTGGGGTTTTTTTGCTAGTTTGGGCTTTTGGTTGTTGGTTTTTGTTGGGTTTTGTTTTGTTAAGAGCTAATTCAAATGGAGTCTCCCGTATTGTCTTTCTTTCAGTGGAGTCATGCCCTAAACATCACTTAAGTAGGCATTTCTTAGAGAGTGGTGCAATTACATGGCCAGTCTTGCAGCTCATAGTATTTTTATATCCTCATTAGAAAATAAATTGTAGCTTTAATCTCAAGACTAATTAATACTGCATTGGTTACACTGCCCAACCCTTAGAAGGTGTCAACTGTATGCGACAATATGTGATTTCTTAATTGAAATCTAGACTGCAGTATTTGCAAATGCTATGCCTTGCATTATAACAAACTAACAAATTCATTCCCACTGAAGGAATTCATTCAGGAGACACACGGTTGAAAGAAATGAAAAATCAACAAAAATTATTGCCCATTTGAAAGTAACTATAATTCAGACAGAGCTCAGCAAACGGATTGCTGTTATTTAGGATCTGGGAAGAGCTGCTCATAACACAGAGCTGAGCTGTACAGACTGTTACTCCACAATAGCTGATGTATTTCACACCTGACCAGATCCAGATTTACTTTCAAGACCAGATAATTCTGTCTATAACCATCAGTCTGACTCTTCTTGCACACATGCCATTAAAAAAATACATATTTTATTATGCCCTTTGGAAAACCTTCTGATTGATAGGACTCAGAAATTTAGGTCTCAATAATGCCCTAAGAGCATGCCTTTTGCCTGATAGTCAAAGTGAACATTCTTAATTATTCTTAAAGGGAAAAGCTAAAAAAGAACAAGAATTCCAATATTGAGCAAATAGCATAAGTGGAATTTTAATCCACACTAAAGTCAGGTTTCATTAGGGCTACTGAAATGGTAGGTATGGCTAGAACGAAATCACTATGCCATCACACTGTTTTGGAAAAAATTCTCCGTGTAAGCCTCTATTTGTAAGTCTAGGGTAGTATATGTCATTGAAGAGTCTGAAGGAAAAGTCCATACCAGACAGTATCTGAACATAGTGTTTGTTTCACCAAGAAATGCTGACCATACTTGACCTCACCTCAGTTAAAACTAACTTATTTGGATAACTACTTCATAACCTCAATACGTGAGGAAGTTTTTAACAAAGTTTTTCTGTAGATTCATAATTAACGTAAATAATTTTGCATGAGAAAACAGATACTAATTTCTAGATGAAAAAGAAAGAAATAAGGTCTTGTTGGATAATATTCTCAATACTTCTCTAATTAATACTGCTAATTCCTTCTGTCATTGTAACCTGGCAACATATTTAACAGCATTTCATTGTTTAATTTCTATGGCATTCACCCATGTGTATTTCAAACATATCAAGCATATTTCCAAAATATTTTGTTTGCTAATAATTTTAATATTAATTTACGGTGATCATGCCCCATTTTTTTCAAAATTCATCCTATTTAGAAATATAACCTTGACTTAATTGATGTTTGGATAGCTGAAAATTTAGGAGGGTTCTATCTTGTCAGTGCTATCAGTAAAACTACCTTGGAATTGGTTTCTTCCAAATTTTTATGTGTATGTTTATTTACCTTGTAGTCAACTGCTGTAGTTCTGATAAATAACTAAATTTGAGTTTAAAATAATCCTTGCTGAAGGCCCTGTGTTGGCAAATGTCTTTTATGTAAATAACAACTGCTTCAATTTAGGTTTTCATTATTTCTGATGGAAAAGAACTAGTAATACACTGGAACTGTAATAATGTGAATTGAACAGATGGAATTGGATGAAAATGGCATAAAATTCTGTTTAATTAAATTTATTCCTTTTTTCCTAATTTTACATGGAAAGAGCTTAGTTGTTTGTCCTTTAACTGAAAACAATGAAGATGATTTTGTCAGAAATAATAAATTTTAGTCATATTTAATATGAAATAAGGCATAACAAAGTAACTCAGTTGTCATTGCAAATAACTTTGTAGGGAAGTCTTCCACTGTATTCTCACTCAAGAATACAGATAGGATACAAAAGAAGCAGTCTGTATTCTTGCAAAGTTTGTTGCTATTTCCACAATAAATGATAGTGTGTTCATCAGTCTGAGAATGAATTATGTCTTGTTTTCTTTTTCATCTTCCACAAACTTGAAAACAACAACAAACAAAATTATATTCAGATAGTAAACTCTTTCAGAATGATTAAGTCATGATTGTGCTCTCATTTGTGCCTTTATAACAACAAATTTATAAATCCAGATATTCCGATGTGCATTATTCCCAGCTTACATTACGAAAGAAAAATTAAAAAGATCATTTACAGTTTTTCCTTTTCATACCACATTAAGTAGAAACCTTAATGATCTATTCCACGATAACATCTGGAAGTCTCAGTTAGATAAAATGCTGTTGTGTTAGGTCCCCTACAAACAGGATGTTGGAAAAAGTCCAACTCTAAAGGAGCTCTCACTCTCAGAAATGCTTGAGGAAGGAAAAATAATGATTCACTTTTTGTAGCTGCAGACACGAATCACAGAAAGGTGATGTGACTTGCCCAGGGATATACAAGCAACCTCTGACAGAGCTGGGATTTCCACTTTCATCTCACCGCTCAGTGCCTTAACCAGAAAACCTTCATTCCTCTTGCAGCCTGAAAGTGACCCAGCTTTGCTGCATAACATTTCTGGTTTTGAGGAAATAGTGTTGTCCAGCCCCTCTAAACCCTAGTGTTCCTTTCAATCTATATGCATGAGTTCTCAGTCTCAAATTCTCCCTAGTAGAATTGGGCAAAATTTAAATTTGGGGGTCAATTTGCAGGATGCACAACACACCTTATTAGACTCTTTAGCACGACTATGAGATTGTATTTACACCTATCATCACATACATTAGCCATAGGCACTGTCCAAGATCTCTAAAAAATTGAATTAGAAAAAGTGACTAAGAACTTTTTTTTGTTTATACTCACTCATCCAGCTTCTACCTTGTGTTATTGGCAAGCTATCCTGTTCTTTTGTAATGGATTAATTTGTATTCTATGGAATATAACAGCTGGGTTTAGTTCTTGTTTTCACAATATTTCCACTGATTACCAGCCATCACCATACAATGAGGTTTGATATCATATCAGTGTGAGGGGTCTGAATTTCTCTGACGTTGACATGCTAACAGCAAAGTTTGAAAGAGCAGATTTTTAAAACAGCGAGCAAAATTATTATCATGAGACTGAAGGGCAAAGTAATAAAACTTTAAAACTACTAAGTCTAGAGGCCATGTAAGAACATTGTAGAGGCACAGATGGTGTGCATACCGATGAGCAAGAAAACATTAAAAAAAGTGCAAAATGTAGGGCTAAATGGAGAACTGCATAACTTCTGGAGGGCAACAGATGCATTATTTTCTAAAGCAAAACCCCGTTGTAGACAGCAAAGAGAGACTCAGATGGAAAGCAATAGTAGGTTCACTACCAAAAGAAAATCAGGGAGTGAAGCTGTGGAAAGAACAAATAACAAAAGATGGAAAACAATGAAATGGCCACAGGAGATTTTGAGACACAGGAATTATGTACCTGGTTAGCACTTTTGGGATCTTACCTTTGAGATTTCAGAATTTGCCTTGATGGTGTTGGATCTCAAGGTGTCTATAGCCACCTTGTTAGGTTGTCTTGGCTGAATGCTGAAGTATTGCAGGCATCAGACCATGACCTTTTTTCTTCTCATCCCCTGAAGCTAGTGAGCATCTTATCTTCTGCCTTTGGCTCTGAACTATATGTGTTGCTCAAAATAATGACACACAGAGTAATCACTTTGGAGGGAAATTTCTACATAAATCTTTTATTTTCAGTCCAACTAAAGAGTTGATGATTCCATCCATGTTATAACAACAACAACACATTTTGCACTCTTTCTAATAGTGCTATCTTCTCTATTTTAAGGTGATAGCTCCTACCATCTAAAGAGGTGAAGCCAAGTACAGCAGATAAAGATGCAAATTTTCTCTCATTGTCTTGGAATAACTGCCATTGAATCTGAATCTCTATTCTAAAGATCATGGATACCTGCAACATTTACTGTCATAAATACTCCCCGGTGATTAATAAGACAGTATTTATTCTGAATCCATGCTACCAGAAAGCCCTGAGAGCCACATTATTATGCAGCACCCTTTTTTTTTTCTCTTGAAAGGCTCAGGTCTGGATGGGATAACACCCCTGGAGGTGTCAGCTGGACATTTGGGAAGTAGAGCAATGGAGAAGGTCAGACAATCACAGAGGCTGTTGATCTATCATTTCCCTTATTTCCAACAGATCTTCTGAAGCATCTTAAAAGCCTCTACTCATTGGTTAAGTTCTTAAGTGGTTGCTGTCTCCACGGAGCACCAGCAACAGATGTTAATTACAACTCTTGAGTTGCTATTACTTAATCTAGCCTATCAAATGCACTGCTTCACAGCAATAGAAAAAGATTTTCCATAGAAGCTGAGAAAGTATCCCTAGTCTTTCTATACAACTTTTTAGATATTATGTTGTTCATAGTCTTTCTTTGAGGTATCTTGTTCTGGTCAACATCTGTGTTCAGATCCTCAAAGTCAGTTCCTAAGTTTCCTTCATTTTGAAGTCTAATTCTATTCTGCCAAAATGTAATCAGTTCTTTTTTACCCTTCTTTGCTGTTCAGTGCTTACATATGTGGAGCTCTTTTTGCATCTCCAATCTAGAAAACATTAAACATTAGCAATACCACCCCTTCTGTTATCAGGCTGACATAGTGCTCCTTGACCCTCAGGTAGTTTCTGAGCTTCTCAGCTCTGAATCTGAACTCAGCATGAGGAAGTGCTATGCATAACGGGAGAAGCAAGGAAAGGTGAAATTAATTCAATTTCACATTCCTCTGGTATTATACTGATAGTAATTGACCCATATCCCTGTAGATGCTGCACTTCCAATCTGCAACTGGATTGTTACCTTGTAAAGATGACTCCTGTTTTATTATCTTACAGCTATCTGTGGCTGCAAAATAAATTGTCTATGTACGTGATAAATAGTACTGCTCAAATTATGCAAAAGCTTTAGAGATGTGTTAATGGACATGTTTTCAGTAGAATTTTATTTTTATGTGTGGCTTCAAATTTTACAGCACTTTAAAACAGCTTAACAATGTTATAAATATGGATGAAATATACTTAATGAGTGTTCTGTACCAAAACTAAATCTCTGCCCTTAATTTAGTAGCTGTAACTTCTGCATTGTTTCCATATTTTAGGCAGGAGGGATGAGACCCTCTGCCATGATTTGGCCAGAGGCATTTATTAAATTTTCTGCTATTGTGAAGTGATGTGCTAGTGTCTGAATGTACTCTTTGATCCCTGTGTTGAGAAAGTCCAGTTATCTATACTCCTTTACCTTCCACATATAGTGGAAATACAGCTCACCAGACCACGGCATCAGTACCTCTCTGGACGATGGGAATGGTTTTCCAAGCAAAACCAAGGCTTGTTACCAGGACAATGCTGTGAGATATGGTAGTCAGCAGTATGAGTTGGGTTAAATAGCTGAGATACTTATTAAAATTATAAACATAACTGCATAACTTGCTTGCTACTGGGAAAGGTCTGTGCTCTGGTCTGTTGCTTGACACCCTCTAATACCCACCCCGGCCATGCATCACCCTGACAAGAAACTCATGGTTTGTGGGTGGGAATCCAGAATGGATGCTGGTAGCTCTGAGCTGCTCATGGACCATGATGGTCTGTTCACAGTGGATCAGAAGAATACCCTGTGAGACAGTCAGATAGATTTTCTTTGTCTTATCTTTCCTTTCAAAATTGCTTCATGTGGTAACAGAATGGTCTAAGCAGTCCAGTGATCATAAGTACCACTGAGGTCATGGAGGCTGGTGGATAATTATGGCAAAAGAATGACATTAAAGTGGATTTTGCGTCTTAATTCATCCTGCTCATAACCTGTTTGAGTATCTTTCCCAAGTATTCCTCAAAAACCATCTTAAGGCTTGACAAACTGTTCTGCTGGCAGTGACATCTCATTTTCTGTCTTTAATTTTTCCTGGGGGCCTTGTGATTGCTCTTGTTTGTATGATATGCCCAGATAGGTAGTCATAAAGGAGAAAGGAATAGAGGGCCTCTGAAAAGATAAAAATCTAGGAAGGGCCTGCCTCTGCAATTGCCAATGCAGTTATTCTCAGTCTTCCTTACATTGAGTGTCTGAGCAGTTCCCAGGACAAAGAGGGGCTTTCTGCAGATCATGTGGATTGCTTTGCTACCTGCAGCTTATTTTTGGTTTCTCTCTGCTCTGGTATACCTCATATGTAAACAGGGATTAATATAAGCATGAGTGGTCTTTGCATGGAGGCTCTGGAGATGTTATGGAATCCCTGTGTACAGGGTCTTCATAGAAAATGGTCTGTGGCTCTTTCAGATGAAAATGGAAGACCACTTGCCTGTCGTAGCCCCTAAGAGCCATCTCTTGTTTAGATCCCTGCAGTGTCAGGTCCTGAAGACACTGTCCAAGTTCAGCACTTCCTGAGTTTGTAAGGGGTCTGCTGAATGCTTCATACTGAATTCCCTAGCTGAAAAGAAACTGCACTTTAGAATGTTTCTCTTCCATAAGTTACTTTTAACTGCTTAACTATTTCCCAAACACTTTTTGTTTCTATGATAATAACTATTAGGTTCCCACCAATTTGGGATGTTTCTCTTTTATTATGCTGTGATGGTTTCTTGGCTTTCATGGATTGGCTAAGTTTTGATCATTACCTGTTAATACAGGGGTTATTTAGCATACATAAAATTAAATTCAATGTAACTACAGTCAAAGCTGTATCTTCATAGAGAGTGTGTGTGTGTATGTCTGTGTATTACATATGCCTCTTGTTATCTTACAGCACGTTATATAGCTTAATATGTAGATACTGCATAGAGGTCTCATATTCATGGTTTTCTTTTTAAAAAGAAATTATGACACAAGTATTAATAATTCTAAACATACAGCAAAACAACTCAATAAAAGAGGTATTGATGACTAGAGCTGATGAAGATACAGTACTGTATTGCTTTGGGAAAAAGAAAAAAAAGACTAGTAGAGAAAATTATTCCTGGATCAGAAAAAAGGCACAAGGAAACATGTAGATTAACAAATGAAGTGTGCTCACCTTTTGATTGTTCCAAATTCTTTATGAGCCAAAAAAAATTTACATGGCTAAAAGTTCTAAATATTCAGCATTAGATAATAACTAATAATCTGCAGAACAGAACTACTGTTACCAGTTGGTTCATACCAGGGCTGTCTAAACATTCAACTCCTCACATCTTAATGGTCTCCCTGGCCAAACTTGGTGAAGTATACTCATAAAATAGGGTTAATATTTTAAGTATTTTAAGATAAGTTAACTATCTTTGCTTACTTAGAGTCAAGATGCCTATACATAAAGCTGTAACTGTTGGAAACAGTGTGAGTAGTGGTGCCAGGTGTTTTATCTTGGAAAGCACTTTACATAAATTTTATAGGTAACATTAATGGATTGCTTACTGAATGTTACAATTACCTAAATATTCTGCAGCTGTAGAACTGATAGCATGAGCCTTCTTTGTTCTTGTGTTCCTTCGAACAGTGTAAATCTTAAAATCTTCTAAGATTTTGAAAAAAACAGAATAAAATATTCAGTACAAAAAATCTTGGAAAATATTGGTTTATGATAACGATATTAATAATTCTAGTACTAAAACAGATCTTTTCATTGCTTCATAAAGAATTTATAGGTGAAAGCAACCCTTTTGATTATGCAGTAGTTCTTAGTCTTGCCAATGAAAATCAGTCTGTGCTTTCATGTTTTTACAAGGTACATGCTGTGTATCCAAACATTTGAAGACATGTTGTCATCTTTTATCTGCACCAATATTATCTTTATATTTATTTTCAGCCTTTGCCTGGAAGTCTTTTTTTATTCTAAACATTGGGGATCTGATAAAAAAGGTTAGCTTCTTCTATATGCTTAAGGACATTTTTGTTAAATTCATTAATGCAATTCATAAAATCTTCAGCTTTTTGCCAAGAAGTGAATTTTGTAATTAATTCAGAAGTATTCACTGAAGAGGAATTGCTTTTCTTTCAATATGGTTGCAGAAATTCAAGCTCCATTTGCAGAAAATTGATCATGGTGGTTTTTTTCATTATCCCTACTTTTAAATCTTGTAATTAGAGAAATCTAATTCTCTAAACTCTTCTTCACAAGCCAAAATATTAATATCTTCTGGTTTTCAGATTATTGTGAAAAGCATCTTCAGTTCATTTGAAAAAGGTAAAGTACACCCACAGCATAATTGTTGACAAACTCAAACATCTTAGACACCTATCCTGTGAGGGGAGAAAATATAGTACACATCAACATGTTTATTGACTCTTAGTTGCAGAGATAACCACCCCTTTTTGTATTTTTTCAGGCTGCAGTTAATGGAGCTATGGGGTTTGCATACTATGGCCTCCAGGCCAACCAAACTGTGGAATACTTGCAGAAGAAAAACAATGAAGGCCTGTTATCACCCATATTCCTATTTGTTTGTAAATGTGGAAAATAATGAAATAGACCTGAAGCACAGGGTTCAATAGAAATTCCTCTGATTCATGTTTGACAGCCTTGCAGGCTCATGATGCTCAGGAAGACTAGTTACAGCTGCACAAGAAGGACTATTCATAAAACAGAATAAACAAGCTTTGATGCCAGTGGCAACTACCACATAGGTTTTCTGATGTTGTCAGGCAACATTTTTTTGACCCAATGTCAATCTGAAACCAAATAAACCCATCTGTGAGGTACCTCAGAAGGTCAGTGAGCTCTCAGAAATATTTTTGGAAGAAAAATGAGAGTAATACTACATACAGTGGTGACTGAATTGTCAGCTAACGAATGGCAGGGATCCCATCACCAATGACTGATGCTCAGCCCCAAAGGAATTTTGATGTTACCAGCCTACACCTCACAAAATCACAGAGTGCATTCAGGTTGGAAGGAACCTCTGCAGGTCATCTAATCCAAACACCCTGCTCAAAATATGCCTGAACATAGATCTCATAAAGGCATGACTAAAGTGAAAATAGCTTGTATGCTGAGATTCCAAAGGAATACCTCCTCCTGTATTTTCTTATATGCTATGAGTTTCAAAATAATTTTTACCCCACCTATGGGAGCCTTGAAGGTGGCTACTGGAATCACATCGTGCCAGGAAGTGGTCTGAGAAATATTTCCCATGTTATAATTAAGTCTGAAGCTATTTCTACTTGACAGTAAAACCAGTTACATGATCTTCCACGTAATATATCCAATGCTGACCATGGATTTTGCATGATGTTTGTGGCAGGATTCCACAAAGTATGTGAATGACAGAATTATGAGCCAACATATTCATTTATAGTCTGACAGCAGGCAGGGCAGGCAAACCAGCACGCCCACTATAGTAATTTTCCTTAAAACAGTTAACTTTACAGCCACATCTGAGCTGAAAGTCTGTCTTTGTGAGATAAGTCCATGCTGCTGGATAAAATGTTGCGAGATGCATAGCAATTCAGGCTACAGGTATGTGGTGGGTGAATATAGCATCTCTCAACCAGGGTGGGAGCAGCAATGAACTGACCAAGTCCAGAGCAAGAAGCGGGCTATTGGGCTGAAAGAAGTTGTTCTAGTTCTCCTGGCAGTTCTGACAAAATGATCCGTACCAGGGTACTAATTTTCAAGTCTTTGTTTAGTTTTGCCAATATGCCTGTTGTGTTCTATCTTCCTGACCTGTGGAAAACTGGGTTGAGATTGTCACCTTAGAAGGCAGCAGTAAACCCTGCCAAATAGCTTTCTTTCCAAATTTCTGAAGCATATCCTGCATTCTTACAGTTTAAATCTGAAAAGTGAAAAAACAAAAACAAACATACTTCTTTTCTAGGAATATAGCAGTGGGGTAGGTAAGTTGATGCAAAAAAATCTGAACATAAGTGGAAACAACATCCAGGCTACGAGTGGAGTGTATTTCATAACCCAAATCATGTCAAACTTCTTGCATAGCATACAGAATTAATATGCTTATGTCTACACTTTCAGTTTTAGACTGAGGTCTTTCATCATCCTTCTGATGCAGTCAAAATGTTTTCTTTATTGTGTGTTAGGTCCTAAAGTATGCCAGAGTTTTGGGGTGAATCTGTGCAGATCTTTCCCATACCAAGAGCTATTTTTTGTTCTAGAGAAATATTATAATTTCCTTTATGCTTTAACTAGAATGATTAGCTTTCTGAACAGAGAAAACAAAAACTAACTGGTGAGAAAAAGCAGCGAGAAATATCTTAAACACAATTCTACCTCTATCCCTTGTGTCCTTGCTTCTGGTCTTATTTTCAGTCAGCTCATTGTCTTGCTGAGTTTCAAGAGACTCTACATATATAAACTTACTCTCATGCCTAGAGAAATTTGACCTTGAGACCTGGTTTGTTTGCTCCTTGCTGAGAATGTTATTCTCCTGCAACGCTCTGCAGCATCTAGAACCATTTGTCTCCTGAGCAAGTTCATCTGCCCTCCAGGGTATACCAGCTGCTGAATTTTCGGATTTGGTTGGGTTGTTTTGTTTTTTAAGGGCAACCAACAGCAAACAATCCAGACTCTGCTCATCCTAGTTGCATTTTTTTTTTAATAAAATTATGTGGTGATTGTTGAGTTGATTTATGTTGCATTATATCCAAGTGAATCCCCTGCTAAAAAAAATAAAATTCCTAGTCCATAGTCTGAAACTACCAAAACAAAAGTTTAGCAATTAAAATTTCAGTAAATTATCACATCAGAATTTTCTGTGTTGTACTGAAAAAGTGATAATAAACATGCAAACATACAACCAGGAGTCCCAGTAAGACCTACTCCATCAAAACCATTTACAAAGACCTGCAGAAGAAAGAGCAAATGAAACAAAGCAAAACCTTCATTACAACACTCCTAGTTTGAATAGGAGCATAAAACCCAATCATCCTGCTTTTAAAAGCTGTAGTATTTGATATGATGCCAAGATAATCAAGATAATTGCCAGCTTATTTTTTTTTTAATGTTAAAATAAAATAATTCAGCAAGCTTCTTCATGGTAATCAAGAACATCTCACATCTGCATTATGAAATGGACAATTTAAAATATTTAGCATAAAGCCACAATGCAACACAAATGGCATCCTGTATTTCACTCATCAAAACAACAGGACACCTGACTGCAAAAAAAAGAGATCATTGTATCAAACAGAACAGCTGGCCACATTACTCTTAACATTCGAGTTGCAGATATGCTCCTCACCTTCAGTATTAGCAGGTAAAGGCCAGGAGTGCCTTCTCTTTAATTTCAGAAATGAGAAGGCTTTGTCCACATTTCTGGGGAGATACATTCTTGATATCCCCTTTAGGGACTTGTGGTGGGTTAACTTTGGCTGAGCGCCAGGTGCCCTCCAAGTCACTCTATCACCCTGCCCCCCCCCCCCTTTTCTTCCCCTCTCCTTCCTCAGCAGAACAAAAAGAAAGGGGAGGAAATAAGATGAGAAACAAAAAGCAGTTTAATAATAATAGAAGCAAAAGCTAAGCAAATCCGTGTGTGGAACCAAAGGAAAATGAAAGTTTTATTCTCTACTTCCCATCAATAGGCGATGTTTGGCCCCTCCCTGGGAAGCAGGGCTCCAAGACACATAGCGGTTTCTCTGGAGGACAACAGAACTGGAACCCCTTCCTCCTCTTTCTCCCTAGCTTTATAGCTGAGTTGACGTCATATGGTATGGAATATCCCTTTGGTCAGTTCGGGTCAGCTGTCCTGGTTGTGTCCCCTCCCAAGATCTTG
>JAVSBS010012170.1:37054-71048 GCA_033124195.1 Coracias cyanogaster
GCTCAGCAGTAGTCACAATACAGGTGTGTTATCAACACCCTTCTAGCTTCCAGCACAAAACACTGCTGCTATGTGGACAACCAGCTCAGCCAGACCCACTACAGTCTTCAGGACATTGTGTGGAGGCAGAGAGTATTTGATTCTATGGAAAGACCAAGCATAAGCTCTCGAGATGCCCTCATTGACAGAGGGGCCTGGACAGAGGGGCATTACTTGGTACTGTGAGGTAATTTTATCTCTCCCTGAGACATTGCTTCAGTCCTGTTTCTCTGGTTAGAGAGGGATTAATGGATTCTGTGCTCATCCAGATCCTCTTTTGCTAAAAGACAGATTAAAGGTCTACCTGCACAGGAAGGCTGTAGAGTTCCTTTGGGACTTTTCCATGCTGCCTAAATACTTTATTCTTTCTTGGGTTTGAGAGAAGCTATCACCTACTCACTCCCTATCCTGATACACACAATAACCCCTGCAGGTGGATGGTCTGAGTTCAAATCAGCATTCCAGACCAGAAAGAGAAAGGCAGTCTCAGCCCCCGTCTTTTACATGAATGAGTAAGAGCTGGTTTTCAGCCACACTGGAGCTGCCAAAAGGATTTTTTTTTTGGCAAATGTTCATCACACTTGTTACTTTCTCATGGAAAGTTTTAACAATTAATAATGTCCATGTCTAAGGGACTATCAGGATGCAGTATGACTGGGGCATGCAGTGGTGGGGTAGTGGGCAAGGATCTCCTTCAGTGGCCCCATTCCACTGGAGGTGATTAGCAGATCTGGGTCAGGGATGACGACCAAGGTAGGTGAGGCAGGGGTAGGCAAGGGACTGGTCTGGGTACAGGGGTGACATAGCTCAGGCCAGGACCAGGGCAAGGCCTGAGCTTAGGGACAGCTCCTGGCCAAACAGGATAAGGGAGAGGAGGCCACTAGTGAGGCTCTTCAGGGTCATAAAGATCAATTAGTGAGCTCAAGGCCCTGACAGTAAGCTTGGTTCAGAAATTCTCATTAAAGTCAGAACAAGACTAAACATCTTTTTGTCTCTTACCAAAGGGTGATGGTAGGTGGAGAGCAGAAGAAAGACTGAAACTTCTTACTACAAATGAAAATTAAAATATGTTCAAAGCAATACATGTATATTAATAAAACATATCCTACTGCAATAATTCAGCATATGAGATTATCTATACAGCAGTGCAGCTAACAAACTGTCTGCTTCATTTTAATGTAAAATGAAATAAACTAAAATCTTTTCAGATCAGTATGTAAATCAAAACCTAAATAAAATAATGCAATTGTTGACCATTACTTGCAGAGAATATTTTTGGCTGTGATAAGCTATTTAATGATGTTGCCCACCCTAACAATGCCTATGAATTAGAGGAGTCACATGCCTTGCAATGGTTTGCTCTTATATGTCTCTTCCTATATACTTTTATGGTTGTTGTTAGACCCTGACACTGGAATTTATCCAAAGTAGGATGTGATTAAAGCTGGCTGAGAGCTCAATTCTCAGAGCAGAATGTTGAGCTTGGTCAGATGAATGGTGTTTCAAGCTCTGCCAATGACCACTGAGTGATATTTCAGCAAAAGGCAATATTTAAAGCAATTTAATGTACTGGTCATGTTTTGCAATACTGTCCATGCCTTATAAATTCTTACTTGAACCTAATGTGATTTACTTTATACTCTGTCACATAAAGTTTGATTATCCAGCTTATCATGCATAGCTGCAAATATTACTCATAAGATTATCCACCTCTTTTTAAACTCAGCTGTAGCACATGAAGGCTTGAGCTCCTCTGGCAGTGGATTGTGGAAAGCCTATCTAGAAATCATAAAGTGTATTAACTTTAAATACATACACTGATTATTAAATGTATAGCATGGCTTACATGATTGCAAGAGCAAGTCATTAAGAGATTTTGAGTTTTCATTTCAGGACGCAACATGAAAGAAGGTGATATCACTGCCAACATATGGCAGCAGCTGAAGTGAGCCCTATGTTAAGGGCCCAAACTCCCTGAGAAAAAGAGGAATGTCAACTCCACGTAGCAGGATTTCTGAACTTGTGGATAGTATGTAGGATGAAATTCTCCAGACTTATCTTGAATCTTCCCAGGATACTTGGACTTGTACCTGTAGAAGTCAGAGTAATTGGTTTTATGAAAGCACTGGTTTAGTCATTACATTGCTAACAAAGGGGAAACAAAACAAAAATGAAGGGTCCAGCAAAACTTATCTTTGAAAGGTTCTGGCTATAACACCATCTTGTGTGTGCCACAGTCAAGTTGTTCTGTTGTTAATTACTTGCTTGACTTGCAGTAGAGTTGACAAAAATATTCCCAGTAACACTCCAAACTGTGAAATATGCTTGTTTGTTAGGTTTCATTGCAAATTAAATAATTACAGGGGTTTGGTTGAGATTCACACAAGACTTTTGAGTGAAAACGAGTCTTTGTTGAGAAGAGAGGAACTGGTATTTATGCAAAAGCATTGACAAAAATGCTACTCTGCCATTCTGATGTGAAAGATAGTAAAACTTGCCTGAGCTTTATTTTATATTCTCTGATCCTTAAGATGAACCTCAGCACTTAAAAACATCTGTGGAAAAATGAAAAATGAGACCCTAAATGATAACTTACCACATCTCACCTTGCTTTATTCCTACTACTTTTAGGTAAATTAGTAAGAGAAGACAATTAAGTCATTAAAACGATAGAGATGATGCCTTACAGAACTTGAAGTCTCATTGCTTTCATGCGAGATAGAATGGGCCTAATTTGCATTTATGTAAATCCACTGGAAGAAATGCAATTCTACTAGCATAACTTAATGTGAAGATGGATCAAACGTGATGTCTTTCGTTATAGCTATGGGGAAAAAAGTTGGGTTTCACAAAGACCCTTTAAGGGAAAACTTAGGGTTTCTAGTTTATGGGTTATTTCAATTTTTCTGCCTTAGGAAAACAATTTAAAATGCCTCTTTATATTTCATTTTATTTTGTGTAAAGTGGAAGATTTACTAGGAGTTACTTTTAGGTTATGTGCATATTGGTCATGTATAATTTGTAACTGAGCTAGCTGGTAAGCAAAGTTCAGGTTTGGTTGGGCTATCCTGAAAATTCTACCCTTTGCAGCCAGTGACATCAAGCTCTTTTAGCAAGTACTCAAAGATATCTGACCTGCCTGATATCCACCACACAGTGTCAACTCAACATCCAATCAGAGACACAGTGCTGGGACTCATCTCCACACCAAATGAGTGGGAAACACATATAAAGCAGGGATCAAAACCACAGTTCCCCACACATACTACCTATGGCTTAACTGGATGAAACATCATCTCTGAAGGGAAATAACTAGGACTTGAATCCAGCCTTTTGCTGGGATGATACTGCCTGGAAGAGAGGGCAGTACTGTGCCAGTGCAGGCACCCTGAGCCAAGGTTCTCAGCTGGATGCTTCAGAGCCTTTCCCTGTGATGCCTTGTTTCCCCCAGCAGATAAAAAAAGCAAAGCAGTCAAGGTTTTGAGAGATTGGCGGAGGGAGATAGAAGGACTAGATAGTGTGTGATTAGTGGGTAGGTACCTGTGCTCACCTGATACTAGAGTGCCTGTTTGACAGGCTCCCTCACTAGGAATAGGCAAAGATGGACAGATGTTGTGTGCTACCCCAGATGCCCTTGATGCCTCACCCAGCACTGTCTCAATCCTTACAGTCCCTTTTGTCACCCTTCTCAGAGCACCTTCCCTGTTGGGCTCTCTGAGTACCCTCCCTGGAGCCCTTTGCATCCAGAGACCACATAACTACTAATTTCTGTCATTCCGCTTATCTAATCACTGCTTCTTTCGTCACTCTTCACTCACAGGATTTTCTGGTGGTCTCTTCACCCAGTTCAGTGGCTCACCCACATTACGTGTCACTTCATCAAAATCATAGAACGTTTTGGAAGGGACCTTAAAGATCATCTAGTTCCAACCCCCTTGACATAAACATGGACACCTTCCACCAGATCAGGTCACTCACAGCCCCATCCAAACTGGCCTTGAACACTTCCGGTAATGGTGCATCCACAACTTCTCTAGGCAGCCTGTTCCAGTGTCTCACCACCCTCATAGTAGAGTTTCTTCCTTATATCTGAGCTAAATCTACCCTCTTTCCATTTAAAACCATTATGACCTGTTTACTGGTCTAAATGCCACAGAGGATTAGTTTTCTAAAAGAGAAGGTCTCCAGGACACACCTCCATGTTTTTCCTTGCTGGACTTATTATATGATGTTCTTAGTTACAGGCAGTTCCCCAGGGAATCTTTGAGATGGAGGCAGAATCAAAAAATCTGTCCATCACTGAAATGACTTCTTAGGGTTAGCAAGGAAGTAGTTAAATGGAGCTATATTATTTTCTACATTTCCGACCAGACTTCTAAGCCATCATTTTGCAAAATATGTATGCTATCACTTTATGTCAGAAACAAACATTTCATAAGTAAATTAGGCATACACTGTTCTAGAAGTAAGGGTCAGGAAAAAGATGCATTTTCTCCAAAAGATCTAACCTGAACTGACACTGATATGTATCTGGCAGCTTTCATTAATATAATATTTATTTATACATAATTTTAATAAAAGTTATATATTTATATATAGAAAATATACAAACGGGAATAAATCAACGTATGTCAACAATCAAATCCAGCAACTTTTATATGTACGTGCCCATATCAATATATCAACAGAGATATAATAGTATAAGTGAGAATAGAATCAGCTTCTGGGAGTTGGTTATTTTACCAGTTCTGCAATTCTAATATTTCATTGATTTTAAAATCAGAAAAAAAGGCCATTAAATAATCTCAAGCATAACAGTAGAACATTCAGAAGCCACCTGTGAAGCTCAGGAAGAATGATTACAACAGCAAGTGCTAAGAGGCTATGTCCATGTTTCTGTGTAATCAGCTTTATAGTAGTTTAGCTCAGGTACGAGAAACAATCTCATAAGATACTGAGCACACTTTGGGTTTCCTCAAAGTGTGTGTTGCTGAAGATACACTATCTTTATGGCTCATACTGGTGTGTTTCTAATCATCTTAGCTGTTTCTAGGTGAGGGTGAGGCATAGAAAAGTTCCATACTTTGATAGGTTTGGACACTCTGTCCCAATTGCCACAACACTGAAACAGCATCCTTGAAGGTGCCACAGAATCCAATTGGAGGTTTCTTCTCTATGTTAATAATTCAGCTCCATTTTTTTGGCAGCAAAATTTTAACAGATGAGTCATCAGGTACATGATTTCTACATAATGTCAGAGACGTAATAATGTGTATAAACATAACTAGAAGAGTACTGTAGTTTGTTGCAGTCTGAGAGCTAAATGGAGATTAAATTAAGTAACAGCACAAAAATGAATAGGAATGTAGATGTCATCTGATCATAAATTGATTTTCTTACTACATTACCTCTCAGCATAATCCCATACATAACATGTCAGATCTAATCGGATTACACCAGTTTAAAACTTCTATCGATTTTATATGTCTCTTAAATTCATTTATCATTCAAACATAACAAATATGATTATAAAATTTTCATAGAGACTTTCATGTGCAGCCTTATACAAGTAACCTGTCTCATTTTGACTTGTGAAATAAGAAAATGCAGTGCAGAAATCATGGTGAGAGAATACATGCAGTATCCCGTAATGCCATTTTTACCGCCACTTTTCTCGTACTGAGCTTTAAAGATCTCATAGTTTTCATCTGTGACAGAAGAACTGTTTTAAAAACAAAATTTCTTCCCCAGTGAAATTATTTGGTTTAGGCAATTCTCTGGCTGCCGTGCTGGCTATCTATATGTAACAACATGTGATTAAGGTAACCTGGGAAGCCAGTATTAGCAGACGTGAAGGTCTACTGTTTTTCATCTTTTTCCATTTCTGTCTTATCTCATCTCAGAACTGTTGATATAGTACATAATACAATTCTTGCTATTGAACTAACAAGTATAAAGATGTTATAATACTCAAGTTACTGGGGCAAAAAGTTCCTTCTCCAGGTATGCTGAGAAGATATGAAATTCATGGGGGATGCAAAACACACACATCTATACAGCTGTCTCAGGGAAGATGTTTTCAGGATACCTGCAGTCAATGACTGTTCCTGCCTCAACTAAAATGCTGAAAGCAGGGAACAGAAAATGATTTTATGTAGCTATTCTGCAAGAGACTGAGTATAGGCTGATTAGTTTGATCATCACACACTAAACTTGTGTGGTGTGAAAAAACCTTCCTGTTGATGCAAAGACAATATTCTGTGGTGTGCAAGTAAAGAGCCACCTAGAACATTAGTTCAAATACGATTGCACTTTTCTAAATAGCTGTACCAAGTAGCTGTGGTCAAAGAAACAACTTGGAAGTTTGATCGGGGGACCTCTTGCCTTCAAGGGGAGTTGAAGGGAAAGGAAGCTGACAAATCTACTGTTCCCTCACTCCTCGCAGGAGGAGTTGTTCAAGAGGGGAACAGATAGCTACCAATTTCCTGACTTGTCCTCTCTTAGTGACAGTGTGTGTGCAGAAAGGAAGTTACATGTCCCACCATGAGACTTCTCTGGAAACCACTGCATCTCCATAGCTATGTGCTGACCAGTGGCTCTCTACTTCTACTTACCATAATAATTACTGTACAACCAGGCATTGAAAACTTACAGCTCAATCTCAAGAGTACACTGACAAATTAGTGTTTGAAACTGCCTGCTCAGTATTCAGTTTGAACCAGTGATAAGTATGGGATATTTGCTAGCACATTAATAAGCAGTTGACCAATATTGGCTCCAAAACTTAATACAAAATTAAGTTACATGTAATAAAGAAGGAAAGAAAATGAAATTTTATAGAAGTAAATATAATTTTCTAAGTATATCCAAGTATATAGCCTGTGGCATTATGTTACATTTTTCCCAGTATAGTTTTTTGCAAACTTGAGTCTTCTTGAGTGGGCATGAAAGCATTTTATAGAATTTCATTGAATTATCCAGGGCTAGTAAAGTATAGCTCTTGCTACACATAATTTCCTAGTGACAAAGGGTACGTACTACTTCTCAGGGCAATAGGAAAAGATTAATATAGCCTATCTACAGACATGATTCCTGTGTGGATTTGATCTCTCAAGATTCCCTACAGCCCCATCAACATCTTAGAGTCAAGCACCACCGAGACTTAAATTTATTATTAATCATGTGTAGTAGCTTTAATCTGAGCTCTATCATACCAAATACACAATTTGAAACAATTCACGGAACAGGTAAAATGAACACGATGCAGAATGAACTACATGGTAACAAGATGGGTTTGAGGGCTTTCCTTTCAATGTAGTCTGTCTTTCACTTCCTCTACTGCCATTTAATCCCCTCAGCTCCTCCTCCCTCCTACCACTTTAGCCTTCTTAGAAGTATGAAGCACACATAACTGATGAAAACAGAAAGGGAAAACAGAGGTGGAAAACATTACTTCAGTATAAAATTTTATCAACTTCATCTTTTAAAAACTCTTCAAGGAAAATCATATTGCTTAGGCAGATTTTATCATAATTTTCAAATTGCCCTAGCACAACTGAGCTCCATGATCTATTCTAATGTCTTCGGAGTCAGAAAGGACCCAGAAAAATTAAAGGCCCAGATGGAGACCGGGGCTTGGTCTCGAGCAGGCTGTGGATTGAAATGTGGAACTTTACAAATTTTGGGTCTTTTCTTCGGCCTAAAACTTGAGAAGAAGGACACCCACCAGCATACTGTTCATATCGTAGAAAAGATCTGAACTTTCTTTGCATCCCACCAGGAAGCTGCTCTGCTCAAAAACCCCCTGGGTTCACAGGGTTTACAGTTCACCGTAAGAAAATGTCATAGTCAAATACAGGGGGAAAATCTGTGTTCATGTAACAATTCAATACACCCCTGGTGCTTTCAATTTAAGAGCCTGGCCACAAACATCTGCCACTCCATACCTACAAAGTTGACCAGTAAGGTTTGTAAGATGAACAAGAGGTAGCACAGGCAGAAAGCTACAGCACTCAAGGTACTCCTTGAAGGAAGAACTAGTGGTCAGTACTGAGGCTTGGTGCTGCAAAGGAGGCTGAAATCCCCTTTCTGCTCTTCTAGAAATCAAGTACAGAAGACTCATGCTCAGCAGAGCAGCCAAGAGTTTATCTTCTTTTGATAAGCAAGGCAGCTGAACCAAGCAATGAAATGCTGTTGGTGTAAATTATTTGATAAGGCAAAAAAACCCCCAAAACCCTATGGAACTTGGGGAACCTTGTAGTACAGTGCCAGAAGACAAGTGGGAGCTCGCTTCAGAATAACTTTATCTGCACCTCATCTCAAAAAACTCACCCCACAATCCAGTAAGATGACCGTGGGAGGAAAGAAAGGTCTGACTCACAGCAGAAACAAAAAAGTAATGCAAAAAGAACAACCTCCATATGCCATAATAAAGAAACCTCATATGTTTTTAATTAGCTCATTAAAGTGTGTAAAGCAGATAAATGAGCCCACTATGGAATTATTAAATCAAATGGTATTAAAAAAGAAAGCAGGGAGGAAAGAAATTGCTCATGATACGAGTTGTGCTGGTAATGTGGTGTTCTAAGCAGAAGGAAAAAAAATGATCTGTAAAGCGTAAGGAAGAAGAAGGGTGAAATAAGATAAAAAAATCTGGACATGATTGGCTGTACGAGAAGTATCCATAGGAAGTGAATGGGGAGATTATATTACTCCCACCATAATTTTGCATATGTGTCTGTATTCCTGAGGAGGACTTATCTTTCCACATCCATATTCACTTTTGGCTCTCCAAACACCATAATACTCCAGGTTAAAGAAATGTTAAAAAACAATGTGGTGGAGCATGATGTGTCAAAATGTAGACATCAACTGTAACATTATCCTGACATTTAAAGATAAATGACACTAATTTCACACTGTATCTAAGTAGCCTCTACTGTTACATGAGCTGCAATTCTGTAGCAAATGAAAGGAGTTGAGCGGTTTAGGTACTGTATGTGTTCTGGATGCAGCACATCATCACATGTCACAGAAATGACCTGGTAGATATTTTGGCACATGCATGCTTCATGCTTCTTTATATTGCTTTGAGTTGCCAAAACAAAGCAAAAAGGTAAATAGGGTTTAGAGACCATTACATGATGCATTTAAACAAGTTCAGTAGCTTTTGGAAAAACGAGCAATCACAGAATAGTATAAGAAACATAAAGAGTGGCCTTTGAACTTATTCTGCTCTATGCACATGGAGTGGGAGGATGTTATAATAACCTCCTCTGTGCCTCTTGATATCACAGAACTTTCCACTTATTTTGGGTGTGGACTTTAACATAAATGAATGCTGACAATATTAATACCTCAGAGACTGGCTTGTGAGGTCCATCTCCTACCTTTCAGCATCTTTGACCCTGTCCTTGTGATACATCACTTCTTGCAAAGAGATAATTTCTGGTTAGTTGTTGAGAGAGTAAGTTAGATATGAGCCAAGTGGTTTCTTATGAACATAAGGTATCTATATCAGTAGTGAAGGAGCTTCATATACAATTTATGCTAGGTCATGTAGATCTGCAAGTATGTGACAACCTAACTCTTCATGTAGACCTCCGAGTACCCTACAGGCTAACGCTTTGCATTTGCTTTGCACTGACTAGTAAGAGGTGGATACTGAATAGGCCATTGCTGGGAAATGGCAAACTTGATGTTACCCATACATAAATAAGTGAAAGGATGTAATGTCAATGAGAACAGGATCTCACAGTCCACAGTCAGGACTTGTGAGTCCTTTGCAATTCCCTACACGTTGTGTATCTAAAAAATTAAGGTAGGCAAAGCCTCACTTACCTCTTAGCTTCAGTTCTATTTTGACGTTTCTTTTTCCACACTCCCTAGTATCATTAGACAATTTAACCAACTGTAAGAAGGCCCAAAAGAGGCAAATTCATCCTAACATAAAAAACATAAAAATTTCACCTAGCACATCAAACTGTTATTTAAATTGTATGTGCAGCAAAAGAATTGAAAATCAACTCCAGTTGGGAATTCAAAGTATTGCAGTTAAAAATAGCATGAGTATTATACTTTAGAATTAAAATATGATTAATTTAATTTATGCTACTTTACTGCAAGTTTAGATCACTGTATTTGAACCTTTTTATATGTTAAAATTCCTATCTTTTTCTATTCAGATAAATTTTTCTGATACTGCCTTGATAAATCTGGAATTTTTATTCATTCCTCATATAAGCAATTTAATTTAGCTTTTAACTAAAGTGGTTACACATACTTTATGACTCTCATGAGAGGAAAAACTCTTTAAGCAGGAAAACATAATCTGTAGAGCTGTCTATGAATATGACTTTTTGCTCCTTTCTTTTTCTCAACTCTTGTATCTGTTAGTAAGTGGAGACATATGGGACTCTTCCAGTCTGTTCTGTCACTGGAAACTAGTATTTAAGAAGTGCCCGGCCATGGCTGAGTTTCTTGTGGTTTCATATCTAATTACTAGATTGGCCTATCATCCCTCAATTTCCCCCAGCCATCATGCAGTCAAAACCACGAACCCTTTTTACATTGAATGTTATAAATCTTTGCCCCAAATTCCCACATTTATAGGACTTGATAAACATACATGTATTTATTTATATATTTCAGTGCCAACAGTGAGGACCCAGCTTTGCTGCAGCCCAAAGAGTGGGCAGTGAGCCAGCCCTATTTCCAGACCCCACTGAATGAGTGGGGTCATAGCCCCATACGTACAAGGCTGAATGGTGCTAACTTGCATCCTCTTTGTTTGGAGCCTGGTTAGAGCTAGCTTGAAACTGTCTAAACATGCCTTTTGGGAAGAAGATTGTTATGCTTCAGTGGCTCTTACCCATATTCATGGCTTATTCCTCCTCCTGTCAAACAGCATCACAGACCTCAAGGTCAGAGGAGCCTGTAGGAGGATACCTTGCTCACTTCTCACCTATCCCAGGCTCTAAGGCAATATGTCATTGACCTAAAAAAAAAAACAAACAGAGAGAGATAGAGAGAAAGAAGGATAACTGATAGATAACTGCTATTCTGGGAAAAGGAAAGAGCCCAGATGCTGTTAGACATTCAGAAAAAAAAGGAAAATATAAAATAAACATGTTTTGGTATGTCAACTTCTAAAAGAGCTCTTCTTTAAAATGTGCATTTCCTGGGGAAATGCTAGGAACTCATAGTGTCTTTTGAAACTATGGCATACAGTTATCCTATTTAACTACCTGTGACATTCAGAACAGCAATATGGAAAATGCGATATAAATATCAAGGGCTTGATCCTGCCCTTTGGTACAGCAGTTGAGCATCATTTCCAGTTGTTTGAAATCAGGTTCTGACTGCATATACCCTCAAAACATGGGAGGTAAACTTCAGCTGTGCGTGTCTTAGCGCAAAAGATGATGGCATTTTATTTGGGAATTGCTGCAAGTGATTTTACCTTATTTTGTTATGTGAGAAATGTGATGTTCAGCTTTAATTTACACTGCCAACACAGAGCCGTAATGCCATCACAGCAAAAATGTAAGAACAGGCTTTGTAAAGCAAATAAATCCAACTAACCAAGTGAACAGTGCCCACACAACACAGTATCTCTCAAAACTGCTGGCACTGTACTTATTTTCTCCCCAGCATTTTTCAGGGATCTTGGTTAGGCTTTTTTTTTATGTGATTCTAATTCCTGACACCACTGAATTTCACAGAGGCCTGTATTTTCAGAAAAATAGTTTTATAATAACTCATAAACATAGTTCAGATGCAACACAGTTTTGTTCATAGGCTTGAAGATTCCTTCTACATCTGACTGTATTCGCCCCAAAAAATCCAGAAAATTATGCTTTTCCTAGGTGTGGCCAAGAGTCCATAAAGTCTGCTATAATGGAAGAAATATTGAGGAAGGGAGTAAAAAGGAATGAGTAAAAGGAGAAGTGAGACAGGACAGATTCAGACAAGTAAAACTAATGAAAGACCTAAAAAATTTAAGGGGAACAGAATAAACAGAATAGAGAGTAGAAGGAGCAAGCTACAATGTACCAAAACAACCTAAGCAAAGGAGTTAAAAATCTGATAAGGGCACAGAGATGACAGAAACAAAAAAAAGAAAAAGGAAAGAACTAAGTAAAAAAAATGCCGAGTAGAAGCAGAAATCCAAGTGCCTGTTCCTTCATTTGTGACACAGGCACTATTTTTCGATTTACTTTGATGGGAATGAGATAAGATTCTTAATAAAAGGAAGGAAAATAGAAAGTTTTCTTGAAGATGAAGGAAAGGCAGGAAGAAAATGCTCCTAGAGAAAAATAATAAGAATTAATTCAACATTTTGAAGATGAAAAAATACTCTAAATTTGATACATATTATTATTGGAAATTGTAAAACTCACAGAACTTGGGAAATAGAATTTATCACTTTATTTTCACAACTTATCAGTGGTTTCTCTTTCTCTCATAAAAAACAGTCTCTGAAGAAGTGCCGACGTCAAAGAATCACATCTTATATTTCTGCCTCTTGTAAAGTATTTTACTTTTGTCTCTTCTTTCCTCCCTCTCCAATAAGATCAACTGAAAATGAGTGTCAGTCTATGAAATTCACCTGGTACGTTGATCAACATGGTATGTGACATTTTTATGCTCCTAAAGTATTCTCAGAGGGCACAGGAGAAATACTCCCCCATTTCTCTGTAGCAAATCTGGAAAAAAGATAGGTCTGTGACATGCCTCTGGGGCTGAAAATATATTTTTTATGATTACTCTCCTATACAACACTGTGGCATGTAAACATGATGAGGGAAAGGTGTTTAGTTGCTGTCATGATAGGTGGTCCAAACAGATTGGAGAATGTAAGGGTAGGAGAGGGAATGAGTGAAAGGGGTATATCCAGTTCAGTAGTGGAGTTCAAAACCCATCCCAGCACAACCCTCCCACTGACTCATGGATATAATTGTATATTTATTTATATATTTATATATTATATATTTATATGTGTATGTTCTCATATGTATATGAAACTTCTGTCCTCCCCATTGACTTTGCCTCTCCATAATCACAGTTTCATCTTTTTTTCTCTTTTGTAATACTTTATTTCCTTCATAAAGAGTGGTAAACCCCCCAGAATAATGGGGGATATAGCCTACCACACTGGGGCAAACTGGGGTAAACATAATAGTCTGAGAAGCCATGAAGGATTTCCTTGGAAGGGAAGGAAAACAACGAATAACAGCTCAAGAGTCAGAAGAATGGAAGGCAACAGTGTCTCAGTTCAGAAGGAGGCAGAGAAGACAGAGAGAATTTGGGATCAAATCCCTTTGCTGAGACGAATGAGTATGAGCTGGGTTTAATGTCACCACTATGAACTGAAGAGTTTCTGCTGCAGTGAAGTAAAATGTTGTGGGAACACATGTTTTTCTGGTGGGGACGGAGAGGAATGACCGGATTTGTCAGATGTATAAAAAATAGCAGCAGGATTTAATTGCAATACCGAGAATTTTTTTTAAAAAAAGCTTCAACTTTGTGATACTGGTGACTACAGAAGATGAGAGAGTTGCCAGTGGTGACAAAAAAAGCAGAGGATTTACGTGAAAAATGTGTAAGTTAATGTAAACTATCAGCAAAATCTGGGAAAGAAGGTGTCTTGATTTATCTTTCTGAGAATCATCTAGGCATTGTGCTCATTAACCTCTGAGGTCCTCAGCTTTAAAACATTTCAGACACCTACATTCCTGGCTTTTATATTATTCCCCGGTTAACCAACAAAACTATAACTTGACTAATTTTGGTTTTATCTGTGTTTTATCTGACTAAATCTGGTTTTATCCTGGGAGCTGAATGAATTGATGAAAGGAAAACAACATCACATAAGGTTGAACTTGAGAAAGTTGAGTCTCATAGTGAAAGCAATCACTTTAAAATAACTCCCACTGTTTTCAGTACATTTAATCTAACTTCTGGCTAAAAGTCAGCCTCTTCTTAGTGACTCCATTTTGCTGTGTTTCAAGTACTCCTTGTTGGCTTCCAACTGTCATAATTTCAGTATGGACTGCTATCTTGTGAGGAAGGCCTTTATATGGGAACACCTCAATAGGACATTCACCTTTCTTCAAGGTGCATTTGTGAAAGGGACTTTGTGTTAGGTTTGGGTAACTAGAGTATCACGCAGTGAATTGTGAGATTGGTGCTTTAGGCTCTGGTCCCTTTCACAGTACGCAGTGCTGGAGAGGTGTGAAAACAGTCTAAAATATTATAATACTTTTTGGGAAAGATCCCCCTAGAGCAGGAAATGTGGAAATAGTTAACAGCTCTGTGGAATCAAAAGTTTTAATGACCACTTCTGCCTCAGTTTGCCATTTGAAAAGAATAAATGTTAGTTTACCTGCACTTTAGAGATACTGTGGGAGGTGACCTACAAGTTTGCAAATCATTACAACTTTTAAACAGTGTTATTTAGCTAGATTGAGAGCACTCGTGAACAATTGTAACCATGGGCTTGAATATTACTATCTTTTTTTTTATCATATTTTGCATCTTTTGTTTAATATATTCACACTGAGAGCATTTATATCACCTTCACTTATATTAAGTAGCTTAGTGAAGGCTAATATATGCTCCCATTTTAGTGAGAGACCCTTATTCTCTCATTGTTAGCCTAATATCTACATAATAATAATAGTAATATTAGTAGTAATAGTATTATTATTAGCAGTAGCAGTAATAAAAATAACAGTGGCAATAATAATCGTCATAATACTGACGCACTCTGGTTTTGGTGATGAAGAATCTTCCAATTTATTTGTGTGGATACTAGATGTAAGGTCAAGTCATCTAAGCTTAACCTCCTTGACTGGATCTTTGTATAAAACTTGTGTAAAACTGCTGATGTCGCTGTTGTAGCAGGAATTCACAAAATAAAATTTCAAAGTCTAATGACCTCCAAAGATACTAAAAGCCACAGAGTCAATTGAGATATTGGTTTTGTGGCACATTGCAGTTTTTCCCAAGCTGTTTCTGGATAACTCAGTTTTCCATAGGTGATAATTACTAATTTCTCTTTTCATCCCACAGGAGCCAATGACCTTATAATCTCTTCCTTTTCTAACATCCCCTTTTTCCTGACTGGTGCCATCCACTTTTTTCTCTCAGATTGTCTAATTGAGTAACGTAATTAAATTAAACTCAGAGCAGCTATTTCCAGTCTAAAACTGCTTTGAAATTACTTCTTCCATATCAGACCTAAAAAATATCTGTTAGTTTTATCTGTTTTTTTTTTCCTACAAATTTAGCCATATTCAGAAATAGTTGTCACCTTTCTTAAAAATCTTGACTTACTGAAGTCATGCCACCCTAATTGTATAAAAGAAGAAGAAAAAAATAAGATGTATGTATCCATGTTTTAGACTGTACTGAGTTCTTTGATATGTTTTCTATGATCCCAGTTGCAGTCTGAGCAGTGTTATTACAGAGAAAAATGGGAAGGCCCTGTTCTGTAGGTAGTTGCACATTATATGAAGCTGATAAAAAATAGAAAATGGAAATGCCTGGAGATGGCCAATCAAGGCATCGATTTTCTGCTGAATCCCCATAAAGTCTGTATCTGAATGGAGGGTTCTTTTTCCTTATAAACTGGTACAGTTGTGGAAAGAAAGAAAAAATAAAACATACATCTAACCTAAAAAAGTAATCACACAAAATTTAAATCCAATGAGCACTTCTGGTAGAAGTCTATATGTTTATAGGTAGGTATTCTCTTATTATACTGTACTACATTACTCATTGTGACCTGAAATAAACAATTGCAAAACTTTCTATGCTGGTTCAAAGGCAGGACCAAAAATGAGAAAGTAGGGAAATGTAAGTCTTGTAGAGGAAAACCATGTTTTGGACTAGCAACCGTTTGCATGTTTGTTTGCTTATTTCCTCTAAATTACATAGCATTTTAATTTTTTTTTTTCTGCTATCATGTATAAAATTCTGTGTTCATAAATGATCTGATTTCTAAGCTATGACATTTACGTTACTGATTGTCTTGATTTCCAGGAAATATTCTTTCTCTACTGCTCTTCAGGGAAGATAAAGGGCAGCAAAAAGAGAAGTTGCACTGACACTTTCTTATGCCAGGGCCCACCCCTGCAGCTAGTGGAAAGAGCCTGGCTTGAAAGAAACCCCTAGAGCAGCACTGGGCCCCATGGGAGGAATTGCCCAGACCCTGTTTATGCCCTGGGCCTGATGGTGGTTCAGGGCAGCTTGGCAGTGCTGCCATCCTGGCAGCCTCTGCTGTCAGCAGATCTCTCAAGACTGAAATACAGCCCTGTGATTACTCTCATTATATCTATTATCCCAGCTCAACACAGGAATAGAAAAAAAATTTATGCTAATTGCTCCCTAGTTATGACTGTTGTGGGGTAACAAATTCTTTCATATAAGAAGCCATATCAGGAAAGCTAATGAAATTTCAAGATAATATAAATAAAGTGCTGACTTCCCTAGCAAAAAAAAGAAAGTGTCTCATTCAGCTTTTAAAACAGCAAAATTAGCAAGAGTAGAGAATCTCTCCTGTGTGTCTGCATGCCAATTCCATTTGTTTACTCTTCTGGCATGATTGAATATCCACTGACTCTGCTTCTGAAAGATGTTTTATTTCGGGATCACACTCTAGATCACAGACCTCATAACAATTTTCCTAGTGTTCCATGAATGATGAGTAGGGGCTTGTTATGCTAAGAGGTAATTCAGATACTGGTAAGCCCACCTTTTTCAGCGTGGTAATGATTATCTTCTCCATTTTTATTTTATTATACTAACATAAGAAAGAATCTGTAATGCTGAGGCATAGACGTGCAAAACACGCTACGGTGTATGAATTTACAGACAAGCAATCAATCTATACTAACTGCCCTGGGCGGTCTCCTCTCTCACAATGTATTTTGTGCTAGCAAATGCTGTTTTCACTCAAATACAAGCAACTTAACAGGAATTTGCATCTGCCAAAGGATAATTTTGCAAATGACCTGACTCTAAATTCACTCTCTAGCTTGCTTTGTGGTAGATTGTTCATAATTTCATACACTGAAGCTAACTACAAATGAACCTTCACATCTTCCTCTCTCTTAGCAATGCAAGAAGTTGCTTATGTTGGGAAAGTTTGTATAAGAAAGTGGGAAATTTATGCCAGCAGCACTGGCACTGGTATAACCGCATTTGTACTGGAATTGGTACACTGGTGTAACTGCATTTATACTGGAATTGTAAAACTATATGAATAGCCCCTTTCATGTTGCAATCAACATAGGCTAATACAAAACTTGCACATGGAGTGAATCTAATATATATGCTAATGTGTAATAGAAAACCTCCCATCTGCTTAAAGTCATGGAATGATATGTACACAGATCACCTGTCTAAGCAAAACACCCAGCATTTGGCTTTTGAGTGGCCCCATGATTCCTAGAACAAAGATGGATTAAAGTTAATTTGCACCTTGTCACCTTCATAGAATTGACTGCTTATATTTTGCATATGTCAATTTTTTTTTGTAGACTGAAATACAGACTAATTTCTTAAAAATTGTTCCACATTATATGACAGTAAAAGAACAAACAACTAATAAGCAGGTCATTTTTCCTCACTGAAAAGTGAACAAATACAAAATAAATTATTTTCTTTATTATTTGAAGAGTGACTAACAAACCTCTTCCTTTCAGATTATTTGAAATGCACACAAACAGTTTTAATTTACATGCCCCAAGTATCAACAATTTAATGGTAAACACAGTCCTAACTTCAGTTTTGTCAGTCTAGCACAATGTTCTCAAATGGAGGATTATAACCTTTTTGAGCATCACAAAAAATTGCAAAGAGCTGCAAAATGTCAGAAAACCCAGTACTTTTCTATTTACCTAACGCCTACGTATACCAAGAAAAGGAGATGCTTCTATCATTCCTAGCAACAAATATTTATGTTAAGATATGTCAAGGGTAAAGCGATGTGCCTTGGAGTGCTGCCCCTAGTATAGTTCCCACAGGGCAGAGGAAAGCACATTTACACCCACTCCAAATAACTGTAGAGGGTTCTCACTTTCCTGCCCTGGGGAAGCTGATCTGCAGAGAAGATGAGAAGGGGCTGCTTTTCTGAGAAGTCTGAGATGCTCTAGTACATCCAGTGCAGTCTGCTACTCAGAAAAACCACGCACACATGGGAGCAAAAATTCAATGGCAGTGGCAGATACATAGCATCTTGGGCAACTGGGCCAGAAGGCATTCAGCTTCTCTTAATCTTCCCACAGATGGATCAAGTGGGACAGAGGCCATGAATAGTTCAAAGTTGTTAAAGGAATGGGTGTACTTTGTAGCTTTTTCAGTTCTGCACTCTCTCTCACCTTGCATTTCTGACGTCTTTTCTGACTAAAACAGCAAAAGAACTAGCCTGCCCCATAGCTGGTCTCTCTAGTTTAATTAAAAGCTTTATTTCAGCTTTGTATGGATTGTGTGTGCTTACTGGCAGGATTGTCATCAAAGAAGAATACTGTCTTTGGTCCCACCAGTCATCTCCAGGTCAACAGCACAGGTATGGTCCAGTGAAGGAACAAGGACAATTGCGTTTACTTTCCAACTCCAGTCACTTGCTTACTCCTGTTTCATCTTCATCTTTATTTCACTTCTTCCTTCTCACTTTCTGTAGAGGGTAAATTCTTTGGCTCGGCACCTTTTTTTTTCAACACGTATATGTGTAGTGCTTTCTATATAAAAAAACACTAATTTCACTTGTCATTGCCAACAACAGGCCCCCCTTAGCATGAAAATGATTCAGTGGTTAAATAGAATTACCTCTCCAAATTCTCCCAAAAGGCTTGGAGTAGCTGCAGTGTTTCTCTACAGCTGTTTCATACATACCATAACTCTATCAAGCAAAGGAGCTTCTTGCTCTTCTGCATCTCTGAAAGTTTAGAAATAAATTTACTAGGAGCAAAGATATATATATATATAAGGCTCAATTGTCTTAACATCCTAAATTCTGGTAAAAATGGAATCTAACTGGCATGAGCCAGTGGGCCCATGTGTTAAGAATATCTGAAATATTTGCAACAATATTATCACAAATGACAATGACAGCTCCACATTTCAGCCCCTCACCTTCAATCCATTGCTCCGCTGCAGCTCCATTTTTTTTTTAAGCCATGCCAAAGTGCTCATTTTACCATTCCTAAAGCAGAATGCCAAGTATCATGGACTAGCTTTCTGCTTGGATTTGGTATTTTCTCTCTCATAAGCACTCAATGTTCACTGCTAGCTTTGAATGGCAAGCTTAGTATAAAATATTTTTTTTGTCCCAAATCTGTTTACTTTCTTATTTTTAAATATGTAAATTTGGCCTCAATCCCACAGATCAGTTTGAATAGTGTTTATTCTCAGTTTGAGCTTCCAATATGCAAAAAACTTCAGCATTTTGTGATACAAAATAGAGTTTATTACAGATTCAAGTAGATAAAAAATAAGTATTTTTTACTGAACTAAAAATAAAATCAAAAGTATGTTAGTTATGCAAGTCTTTCTGTTCTGTAATCTATTCAAAAGCCATCTAAAGGTGATCCTAGGCAATGAGCTTTAGGTGACCCTTCCTAAGCAGGGAGATTGTGCCAGATGACCTCCAGAAGTCTCTTCCAACTTCAACTATCCTGTGATACTGTGATTCTTAAGGATTAAAAAGCAGCACAGAAATGAATGCAACATCTCAGCATTCTGAAGATTTTTAAAAATAATTTGTCAAAACCACAAAGATATTTAGTCATTATAACATAATGATACTTTTTGTCATTGGGACCCAAACATTGTTGGGTTTGGGGAAGCAGAATGAACCTTGAACCAGGAGGATTAGGGCACATGTTTTGTATTCAGTGAGCACTTTTAGCATCAAGACTGCTTCTGTTCTTACCACAAAAAAAAAAAATTTTACAGATTTTCTCCTCTGGGAGAGACACAAATTAAAGATCCTGCTGCTTAGGATTTTCAGCTGACATATGAGCATGTATAAGTTCTTTGACATATGAGCATGTATAAATTCTTTGACATATTAGGATTTCTTACCTTTCCTATAAATTGATATACTGAGAGCTTCTTTTGTCTTAGCCATTTCTTTTGCATAAGGCTGCAGAGTACACTTAAGTGAGTGCTCTCTTGTGATGCAAGGTTAACTGCAGGTAGTGGTTCATCTTGTTCTGTTTCCACACATACTTTCTTTCCAGTAAAAGCAGATGACTGATGTACAAAGAGTTCCAGCCAAGAAAATCTTTGATTTTCATCTGTTGAAAAAAGTGAACCGGATTTCTCACTAGCTAAATTGTGTCTTGCCCCTGAAGGTGTTGGGGACATGTGGCACTTTATCATATAAAGTCAAGAACTAAAGGCTGCTGCTGGATTTGGCTAGGTTACACAAGCATGGATGGAGGACACTGAGGTTCAAGATCCTGCTCCGAATGACAGAATTATTTGAGAATGTCAAACTGTAGGTTTCCTCTCTTACCACTAAGATACTGACTACTATGGAGGTATCCATCAGTGGAGGGTTGGGTGGAGGGGAATTCAGGCATAAAATTGGGAATATTTTCTAAGCACTTTGAAAACAGCTAGGTTGGCTTTGACACATCAGCACTTTCTGATCAAAGATTTATTAAATATTTTCTAATTGCTTCTAAAACTAAGCCATTGAGACATGATAATCATCTTAGGAAATTTTTACAATTACCATCAATGCTAATTACTCGTCTAAAAATTAAATGTATGCAAATACAGTTCAAAGCTAAAGCAAACAGGGCATTTCCCACCACTACATGGTATCTGTTTAAGTCAGCAAAGAGGTTACTTTTGGAAGTAGCTATTTTATACTTAACTTTAATCTGTCCATAACACTAACTGGAAACTACCTAGACAGCAGTTTTCATCCAGGGCATTGAAAGCAATTTTCTCAGCATACAGGTCTCCTCAGGGCCATAAGACGTGTAACTGTGAGAGCTTTTGCCTCCCATTGGCTTTTTTTCCCTAATGAAGTCCTGATAACATTTATATGTTGTCCCAGAATGATTTATGTATTTCATGAGATGGATGGGGATGAGGAAAGTATTGAAGACCTCTGTCATCAGTCCCTGCTTTTCATTACTGGCATAATCAGACAGTCATGGTGACAAATTCACTCTCTTTCTCCAGCAAACTTAGTCCCAACATCTCTGTTTTCTGGAGGAAATGTTTAGTGAAACAGGGGATCCACTCCTGAAAGAAGAACAACATGGATATGGTCCTCAGCTAACCCCGTGGAAGGCAGCCAGGGAACAGGGAAGGAGGGAGGCAAGACTGATGGCCTTAGTGAATTATTCCCAGGGAAGTTCATGTAGGACAACTCTGATTCTGTGAACCCAGAGATGTTGATGTAATCAGTGACAAATGAAGGCTGGTAATAACAATTATAATTGCATTCAGTATTATTTTTCACCAGTGGAATAGATTTTAACTTCCCCAAACAATTGCAAATAACTCTGTTTAATTAAGTGATTAAAAAAGACCTCCACATAATACGAAGTTGTGTGCAGCATGTGCTGTGTTTGGAGTGCTGCCTGCAATCACAAACAGGTTCGGTCCAAGACAAATCATACTGAAAAATCATTCTGACAGCATTCTTACAGTGTTTGGGGAGACTGAAATGATTTTGGACATTGAAAAAAATATTTTTTTTCTCCCTTTGAAATATAATTTATTATTCCTAGCACACAATCAATCTAAAGGCTTGTTTGAATACAGGGAGATGTGCCATTGATCTGCACCAGGAAAGATTTCTTACTCCAAAACATTCCTCCTTGCTACTCCCCTGCCTGAAGGAAAAAGTGTGTAGGGCAGACTTCTGACTGCCTTCTTTCTCACTCCCCAGCCAATTATTTTTCATAAATCTACAGACAAATGTTCTGTGTCTTTTCTCCCCTCTCCTTTCCTTCATTTGTTTTCACTCTGGACTGCATTTGGTATTTGAATTGCACAATGAGCCCCAGGAAGAGAGAGGAAACATCCTGCTGTGGGGCTGCCTCAGATGAAGTTCTGGGTCTACTCTCGTCATGGGCACAGAGTCTGCACACCACATGTACTCCAAAGGGTAGTTAATGGAATGCAGCAATCATATCAAAATAGTACCACACAGGAGCTAGTGAGCCCTACTCAGTTGAGCAAGGCATTTTATCACATGCTGCTTCTCTGACACCAACAAATATCTCTGCTTGAGTACCAAGAAGGCTTTCCTTACACAGAATTTCCAACGTAACTGTGGTATACAAGTGTAATAATTTTGATAATAATTTTGATTACTGCAAATATATGTACAGAATATGTGTAAATTCACACACATCTATACGTATACTTATATGTACATACATACACATTCGTACACACATGCATACTCACATCCTCCCTGTCAGTTTTGGAGACACAAGTAAACCAATTTTAAGATCAGTGAGATACATTAACCATATATAAAAGGAACAGAGGCATTTGCCTGATCAAGTGGAATAAGGAACAAACAAAAATTTGCCAATTCAAGGAGAGCATCTTGCTGCACTTATTATATTAGACAGGCATTTTTTTCCACCCTGTCTTCTGTAATGCAGATAAGTGTCTCATCAGTTTGTACTTGGAAGTGTCAAAGTTAATTTAAATCATGTCATAGAAGGGAGGGAAAACTTTTCAGACATGGAATTTAAAAGCATTTACAAGATTGAATCAGGTAGTGAACAGGATCATGGAAAAACCAGTGGAATCCCCAGTGCTTGATACATACCAGCCTTGGTCAGTAAAACACTGCAAAATGTTGTAGGGTAGGGAAAAAGTCTGCACAGGCTAGGGTATAGACAGGTGGACTGAACAGTCTTTGCCAACTCTTCTCTGATGAAAAATCTACTAGAGAAATCATAGATTCATAAAATCATTTAGCTTGGAAAAGATCTTTAAGATCATCAAGTCCAACTATTAAATAATGATGGAATTGGCCCCAAAATATAAAGTAGTTTTAGTGAAGAAAGATATAACACTAAAGTTCTTAAATACTCTTTATCTTCTTTGCCTATGGATGAAAATTCATTGTAACAAAGGAAAATCTTCCATTGGACAAGAAATATCTTTGAGAAGCATGTTTTGGGGAAAAGAAAAAATTATTTCAGATTCTATCTTTGATTTGAGATATGTACCTTGGGTCGCATCTAATGGCTATTCAATCTAAAGGAACAGATTTATTCCACAATGTTTAGTCATTCCAAAGCTATATGTTAAAGTTTTGGTATTTTATACTTCAGGTTGTATATCATATCCCTTAATTTCTATTAAGATGAGTTTTTTCCACATTGATCATTACTTGCTGAAGGAATAAGAGGAGTGAAGTTTACATACTAGTGCTTGAAGAAATTAAGATTGTACATACAAATACTATATACTCAGATGCAGAACTGTTTATGATGACTGCTGGTACTATAACTTTATGAAGGTGTGACTGATGTAACAGCCACCCAAACTGGCAGGGAAAATCACAGCCAGAGGAACTGTATTTCCAAGATGAAGGACAAAAGGTCTTATAAATAGGTTAGGGGATAGGAATATGTCCTGGTGTTTCTGCCGTGAAAATAACCTCCTAGTTAACATACTCAGGTGGGAGTGGAAATGTTCCCATAGCCCATAATCCTTCCCAAAACACCTTAGACTGGCAGCCCTTCCCCTTGGAGGCTGCCTGCATAACCTGAGTTTGGTCATATACTCAGCACCAGATCACCCCTCACATGCTGTCCTGCCCTCTTCCCAAAATTCCTCACACTTTCTTTTGCCAGCGTCAGTATCTATGGAGCCCTCTCCATACCTGTTGGCCTGCATCAGACCTCAGTACAACATAATTTCATGGGTGTATGATTGAACATATTATAACAACACACACAGAGATACATTATGGGGTGAACTAGGGGCTGGGAAAAACAAGCAGTCTGGGTAACACAGGATGTGTGCTAGCTCCACCCTCACTGGTGTAAAATACTAAACTCCATCATATCGTGATCACTGTCGCCAAGGCTGTGCCCAACCTTAATGTCCCCAACTAGTCCTTCTTTATTCGTTAATACAAGGTCCAGCAGTGCACCTCTTTTCATTGGTTCCTCCACTACCTGCATTAAGAAGTTATCATCAATGCACTGCAAGAGACTTTTTAACCCTTTTCCAGACCCTTTTCTAACTCACGAGCATTGCTACATCTGTGGCCACACCCCACTGTTACCCTCTCACGCTGCTGCAAATTGACCATTTTTCTACTTTGTTTTCTGTCTTTAGTTTTCTTAATCCCTGATAGTACTTTTTTTTTCATATAATGACAACTTACATTCCTTAGTATCTTCCTTAATAGCTACTTTTTCAGAAGCTTATGAATAATACCTGATGAATCACAAATTCAACCTGCTCTCTGAATGTGCAGGGCCCAGGAAACAAAACAAGAATCAGTAGATGGAAGTAATCTTGAATTATGTCAGTAAATCCAAAACTGACTAGAATGCTTTCTTAAAGAAATATTCTACCTGCTGCAGAAAAGACATAGGGTCTGAAACATGAAACAGAGTCTGAGGATTTTATTCTGACATGGGCAGTAATGCACTGAATTGTTGCTCTCTTTAAAGCCAATTGAAAAATATCAAACTTAAATATCCAAGCTGGGTTTCCATTTTTAAGGTTGAAGACCTAGGGGGAGGTGTGTGTCTGATGGGTGGTGCTGGGAAGGGCACAAAACCATCATGGGAAACTGAATAAGGGTGATTAAGCACAGTACTCATACTGTCTAAGGCTTAACTCTGTGGATATTAATGACCAAAAGCCTTTGACAGGAGAAAATTTGTAGAAACACAATGGGAAATATGAAAAAGGGCTTCTACAGATAACATAAACTGGAAAAGGAAGGTCAGAGAAAGTGTCCCCTGCCTTGTTGAGCAGCAATGGTGAGCTAGTAACAACAGATGAGGAGAAGGCCGAGGACCTCAATGACTTTCTTTGCCTCAGTTTTTACTGGCAATGTCTCTCCACAGAGCTCTCAAGTCGATGGTGCACAAGACAGGGACCAGGGGAATGAAGTCCCTCCCACCGTAAATGTCTACAAGGTTCATGACTATCTGAGGAACCTTAACTCATCAAGTCCATGGGACCTGATGAGGTTCATCCAAGAGTCCTGAGGGAATTGGCTGATGCAGTTGCCAAGCCACTCTCCACAATATTTGAAAAGTTGTGGCAGTCAGGTGAAGTCCCTAGTGACTGGAAGAAAGGAAACCTCACACCCATTTTTAAAAACAGTAGAAAGGAAGACCGTGGGAACTACTGACCTGTCAGCCTCACTTCTGTGCCTGGGAAGATCATGAAACAGATCCTCCTAGAAGATATGCTAAGGCACATGGAGGACAGGGAGGTGATCCAAGAGAGTCCTGCCTGACCAACATAGTGGCTTTCTACAATGAAGTGACTGCATCATTGGACAAGGGAAGAGCTATGGATGTCATCTATCTGGATTTCTTCAAGGCCTTTGACACAGTCCCCCAAAACATCCTTATCACTAAGTTGGAGAAATAGTGGTTTGATGGGTGAACTGTTCAGTGGATAAGAAATTGGCTGGATGGTCCCATCCAGAGACTAGTGGTCAACGGCTCAATGTCCAGGTGGAAAAAGGTGACAAATGGTGTCCCTTAGGGCTCCATGCTGGCATCAGTGTTGTTTAATATCGTCATTAATTATATTGACAGTGGCATTGAGTGCACCCTCAGCAAGTTTGCTGATGACACGAAGCTGGGGGGTGCAGCTGATATGCCAGAGGGGTGGGATGCCATCCAGAGGGACCTGGACAAACCGGAGAGGTGGGCCCAGGTGAACCTCATGTGATTAAACAAGGTTAAGTGCAGGTTCTGCACCTGGGCTGGGGCAACCAGCATTATCAATATAGGCTGGGAAAGGACATGCTAGAGAGCAGCCCTGTGGAAAAAGACTTGGGAGTGAATGAAAAGCTGGACATGAGCCATCAGTGAGCGATGGCAGCCCAGAAGGCCAATTGCATCCTATGCTGCATCAAAAGAACTGTGGCCAGTAGATGGAGAGAGGTGATTCTGCCCCTCTACTCTACCCTGGTGAGACCTCACTTGGAGTTCTGCATCCATCTCTGGAGCCCCCAACACAAGAAAGACATGGACCTCTTGGAGCGTGTCCAGAGGAGAACCACCAAAATGATTAGAGGTCTGGAGCACCTCTCCTACGAAGACAGGCTGAGAGAGTTGAGGCTGCTTAGCCTGGAGAAGAGAAGGCTCCAGGGGGACCTTACAGTGATCTTCCAACACCTGAAAGGGGCGTGTAAGAAGGCAGAGGGAGATCTGTTCTCGAGGTTCTGTAGTGACAGGATGAGGTGTAATTTTTTCAAGCTAGAAAAGGGTAGATTTAAGTTAGACAATAGGAAGAAGTTCTTTAATATGAGGGTGGTGGATCACTGGAACAGGTTGCCCAGAGAGGTGGTGGAGGACCCATCCCTGGAGTCATTCAAGGTCAGGCTTGATGGGGCTCTGAGCAACCTGACCTAGGTAGAGATGTCCCTGCTTTTTGTAGTGGGGTTGGGCTAGATGGCATTTTGAGGTCCCTACCAACCCAATGCATTCTATGATTCTATGATTACTTCTAAAAGCAGGTTGTACCTGACAACAATGTGATGGACTGTTAATATTTACATTATTGTAGTGCCTGGGGGGTCCAGTTAGAATCCTGTTCAGTATTTCACTGTGTGCCTGCACACAGAAAACAGGTGTCTTGAGGAATGTTTCAGCCACCTGAGATTTGGAGCCAAACTTACTGTTTTCTTGTCCCCCAGCACAGAAATGGGAGCTATGTACACCACTGGGTACAGTGGGAAGCTGAGGGTCACCATTAACCAAAGTGACAAATTGAACTGATTTGGAAATAGTTGTCTCCTTCCTCCATCCCCTTCTCCCATGTCAGAGAAGCTGTGACATTTTGCTAAAAAACCAAACACTTAACAAATTCATGAGGAAGCAAAATGTATTTTACCATGAGATGATATCACCATGTCATCTGAAAGTAGTAACTCATGGACTTGAAATTCTAGGTGTCCCTCAAGAGAGCAGTCAAATATTAAGCTATCTTTTCCCAAACCCACTGTAGTTTCCTTACCGTGATGGCCTCTAAGAAATTGTCAGCCCTGGGGTCCTACAGCCAGCGTTTGTGAAAGAGAGTTAAACCCAAACCACAGCAATTTGTTCTGCAAATACACTTGTCTTTCTCCTGTTTATCCTTCAGGGCAACTTGAAATTTTTTTTAAGCCTTCAAAATGGTATTCAACTCCCTTCCACTGTTCCTTTTCTTATTAATGTTAATTCTGCAATGAAATCTTTTAATGCTCCAGCTCTCCTTCTAGGTTTTCACCCCTGGTTTCCCTAGTATTTATCAGTGCAAACTACTAAATGAGAAAAATACAGCGATTGCTGCCAAAATAATGTCTGCAGTGGAGAACCTCTAGTAGCTGCAGATTGCATAGGCATACCCAAAGTAGCTCTAAAATTTGCAAGTTTCAATGGTAATAACAGTGGCTTCTGTAGCTAAGACTTATTGAACAGCTTTTATAACACCTCCAGAGTCCTTTGCTGCTGCTGCAGACTCATCCTTGTCCAGTGCTAAAACTGTAATGAATATTCAGTTGGCTGCTGTGACTGCATTTCTAGGGGATGCAATGGTACCTTTGACTACAGTGTAGACATAACCAATAGAGATGATGTATTACTGCAAGTAGTAAAATTGTCCATAAGTTAAGGATACAGAATGAAGCTGTTCTCACCTGCAAATTTCCATTACAAGGATGAGAGCTTTTCTAAACCACAGTTTTCTTGAAGGGTAGAAAGACAGTGGTTCCCATGGTGATGACAAAAAGGATATTGGAATGAAAATGTGGAGATCTCTTGAAATAACTAGCAAACAAATGAAAAATCATATTGGTGAAATGGTAAGTAAACTCAGAACTATGGTAAAGTATAGTTGAATCAAAAGAAAGACACAAGATATGGGCTGCTTTAGGGGTCACAAAACACTGGTTTGTGGTCATTAGATATATATGACTTCTACATGTGGGAAAGTTATGTTCACTTTAAAATAAATAACAGTATAATTTTATATAGCTCTAAAATTATTTAGTAGAAGAAAAAAATGTCGTTTAAAGAAAATGTAAAGACCGTTCCAGTGTAGGTGAGAATGTGACAGTGAAAAAACCCCATAGATCTAGAAGGGAAGAGAAATCTGAGATCACATATCCATATTGCTAACTGGTAAAAACCTTCAGGGACTAGTCTGATTTTTTGACAACATGAAAAAGAATTATTAAAAAGACAACCTGGAGAGAGTACTACAGGGATTTGGGTTAGCATGGGTGCTGTATTATGCCTTTTAACAGAAGTGGGATCAAACTGTAGTCTCTTTAAAATATTAGCAGCTTCCTTGCTTGCCTTATTGTTTCATATTGTGCTATGAAAAACACACCTGACTTGGTCACAGACTCTGTCAGCTGCTAATGGATTTAACCACCCAGTTTTATTCACATCTCCCTGCTTGTCTGTTGTCCAGCTTTTAGGATCTCATGAAACTCCTGAGAGAGACAATTTAGAACTAAATCTATCAAATGACCTCACACAGGAAAGAATCCATTTTATTCAATTTCCTTTGCCATGGATTTAGCTTGCAGGCTTGATATACAGAATACTCATTTTGGTGTACTAAACAAGATCAAAGGTGACTCTGACTATTCCAAATTCCTTTGAAAAGCTAATCTTAATAATTATGCTTAAGAAAACCTCTCTCCTAGGACGCTTTTCTATAATGAGCCATTATTCTACATAGCAAAGGGTCTGCTCAACTGAAATAAATCCAAATATGTTAGAATTTCACAGCTGCTGCAATTAAACAGACATTGTTAGGCCAAACTTTTCTAAAACCATGGAGTAGAGAATTTCTTTCTAAGGTATTTATATTTGTATGTATATGTCTGCATTAAATTTAGTGGATCAGTCAAGAACGTTTTCAGAAATATTTTAAATCCAGATACAATTTTTCTGTTGCCAATATGCAAAAATTGAATAGGGAACCTAATTCAGTGTTCATTATGACTAAAAGCACTTTTGAGTTCATTGCTTTGTTCAAGCAGAAGGCAAGAAATGATCTTGTGGAATGATAGGGTCTGATCCAGTGGAACTGAAATAAATAGAATTTAAAATTACAGTGAATAGAAATCTTTAAGCTCTTTGTCTTTCAGCAGGTGATGCTGCAGTTACTGGTAGCATTAAGAGCATCTGATTTCTTCTGAAAATATCTCTGAGCAAGAACATATCTTCAGTACTCCAAATATTGTAGCTGTAGGTACTAAAACATTCATTGTCATGAAAATATTCGTAACACTAGGGCTTGAAAAGACAAGGATCCATTTTTCCATAAGAGAGGCTGATTCCATTATCTGATTTCCTATAGGAAAATATGTGGATAAGTTTTCATGTTTATTTATAGCTGCTGCTTTCATTATATCTTGCTTTCTCATGTGCCATTTCATGCATTATGCAGGAGCAAAAATGAAACAAGACCCAGTGAAAATTTGGCTACAAAACAGCCCTGAATTTCACCAACTTAAATATCTTGAAGTCTTTGAAAAAGAGTGTACTTTCCACTGCTGGTGACAGAGGCATGGGCTGAACCAGGGCAGTACCCAGGAGCAGGCTGGGCTCCCCATCACCAAGGAGGAGGATGATATTAGTGCCTGTCCCCTGGGGAGTGCGCTGAAGAAGCATCTCCTGGAGGTTTCACACACAGCAAACCCATGCCTCTGTGGCAATAAATGGAGAGCCGTGTCTGAAAGATGGCCATTTTTACATACACAAGGGAAGAATGCACAGTGGCTTTCACTCTCGTTATCCAGACAACTTTCAAGTATTACTGCATCTAACCTGATGTACAGAATTTCCAGTTACAGGTAGTTGATGCCTTCTCAGACCTGTCATTGATATGGTGCTGTTGACAGGATGTCTTTGCAGATTAACTGGATATGATTGACCAACACTTCCACGCCCTTTTAAAGTCTAGGGACACTCTTTGTTTTTAACATCTTTTAAAATATACATATTTCTTTTCTTTGCTGGACTTTCAGGAATTAAAAAAAAAAAAATTAAAAATCACACATCTTAATTCACATGACTGTTTCTAGTCCTCTTTAATTCAGCCAGACTTTAATCATGAGAAAGATAATTTTGTTCTTTTAACATTTGGTTTCATCAGTCTTCTGTAACTTTTCTGTTAGCTGAGAAAGTTCCATAAGGCATTTTATTACAGGTATTAATATAACATCTGATTAATACTGCCACCATTATAATTACAAAACTCTTGTTCCAAGAAGATAATTGCATTTAATTTTCTTTTGATTCAATTATATTAGTATATTACACTTGCAGTTTAATTTTCCATTTTAAAGTGCTCCATTATGATAGGGAAGTTTCATTTCTTTGCAATTTTGAATGTTTTTAAAGATTATATTTAGTTCCAATAATTAGGTAATCAACAGAAAACATATAGCTCTATATAAAAGAACCTGCTGTTACCGATACTATGATTTTTTTTTTTTCTGTAATTTGTTGCTTCCAGACTTTGGAAAATCCACAAAAGTAAATGATGTCCCCAATAAAATGTTTAAAATTAGTCACTTTCTCCTACATGGCAGATGATATTGGGCTGTCCAAGAGAGACTGTCAGAAGATACAGCAACCATTGCTGCGGATGATGTTAGCAGAGTGGGTCTAAATAATCATTTGTGTCACTTTCTATTAAATACAAGGTATTATCATTAACATTTTAACTTTAGCAAAATGATAAAGTTACCAAGAATGATGTCTCATCTTCTGTTGACATCTTCCTGCCTTAGTTACTTGTCTCAGGCAGAAGGAGGCTTTAAACTGAAGGACTCAGGGAGTGGGGCCCAAAATGGTAATGCTTATGCCATTGCATCCAGCTGAAGAATAAGCCACTCCAATCAGTACAATGCCAAAGGCTCCTTAGCTGCCTTCCAGGATGAGAGCAAGAAGGCTAACCACCTCAAGGCTGGATATGACTGTGATGGTTCCTCTTGCTCCCATCCAGGGTTGCCTTCTTGCTTGAATAAATTATCTGAGATGCCTGTATACCAACACATGCAGCATGGGGAACAAACAGGAAGAACTAGAGACCTGGGTGCAGTCACAGGGCCGTGAACATATTGCAGTCATGGAGACATGGTGGAATAGCTCACATGACTGGAATACTGTCATGGATGGCTATGTCCTTTTTAGGAAAGATAGACTAGCAAGGCAAGGTCGTGGAGTTGTTCTTTATGTGAGAGAACAACTGGAATGCACAGAGCTCTGCCAAGGGAGTGATGAAGAATGTGCTGAAAGCTTCTTGGTGAGAATTAAGGGATGAGCCAACATAGGTGACACTGTGGTGGGAGTTTACCACAGACCACCAGACCACGAAGAGGAAGTTGATGAACCCTTCTATAGACAGCTAGAAGTAGCCTCAAGATCACATGTCCTAGTGCTCGTAGGTGACTTCAATCTCCCTGATATTTGCTGGAAAGGCCACACAGCTAGGCATGTTCAGACCAGAAGGTTCCTACAGTGCATTGATGATAACTTTCTGACACAGGTGGTAGAGGAGCCAACAAGGAGAGGTGTGTCTCTAGACCTTGTATTAATGAACAAAGAAGGTGTGGTTGGGGATGTAAAGGTTGGGGGCCTTGGCCTTGGCTGCAGTGATCATGACATGGTGGAATTCAGGATCATGTGAAAAAGAAGCAGGGTAACAAGTAGGATTGCAACCCTGGACTTTAGGAGGGCCAACTTTGTCCTCTTCAAAGACCTACTTGGAGGAATCCCATGGGCTATGACTCAAGAAAGTAGGGGAGCCCAAGAGAGCTGGTTAATAATCAAGCATCTCTTCCTCCAAGCTCAAGATCAGTGCATTCCTTTGAGTAAAAAATCAAGTAGAAGAAGCAAGAGGCCTGCATGGATGAGCACAAAGCTTCTGGAAACACTCAAATGAAAGAAAGAAGTTTATAGTATGAAGAAAAAGGGACTGGTTGCTTGGGAGGATTATAGGAACATTGTCAGGGAACGTAGACATGTAACAAGGAAGACCAAAGCCCTCTTGGAATTTAATCTGGTGAAGAAAGTAAAACAGAAGAAGAAGAGCTTCTTCAAGTACATCCATAGTAAAAGTAAGATCAGGGAAAATGTGGGGCAACTGCTGAATGAGGTGGGAGCCCTGGTGACAGAGGATAAAGAGAAGGCGGAGTTGCTGAACGCCTTCTTTTCTTCAGTCTTTACCAGTAAGACCAGTCCTAAGAAAACCCAGTCCCTGGAGGCAAGAGAGATAGTCTGGAGGAAGGAGGACTCTCCAGCAGTCAGTGAGGATTGGGTTAAGATCATTTGGGTAAAATGAACACTCACAAATCCATGGGCCCCTATGGGATCCACCCACGAGTGCTGAGGAAGCTGGCTGATGTTGTTGCTATGCCACTCTACTTCATTTTTGAAAGATCATGGAGAATGGGAGAGGTACCTGAGGACTAGAAGAACTCTAGTGTCACTCCAGTATTCAAAAATGGCAAGAAGGAGGACCCAGGCAACTACAGGCCAGTTAGCCTCACCTCTGTCCCTGGAAAAGTGATGAATGCTTAGTTATCTCTAAGCACATGGAGAAAAAAAAAGTTATCAGGAGTAGTCAGCATGGCTTCACCAAGAAGAAATTGTGCTTAATGCTTTCTATGATGGTGTGGCTAGTTGGGTAGATGAAGGGAGAGCTGTGGATGTTTTCTACCTCATCTTCAGGAAGGCTGAAGACACTGTCTCACACAACATCCTCATAGGCAAGCTCAGGAAGAATGGGTTCGATGAGTGGACTGAGAGATGGATTGAGAACCTCTAAGCAATAGAACTCAGAGGGTTGTGATCAGTGGCATAGAGTCCAGTCAGAGGCCTATAACTAGCAGTATTACCCAGGAATAAATACTGGGTCCAGTCTTGTTCAATATCTTCATTAATGACCTGTATGAAGGGACAGAATGTACCTGCAGCAAGTTTGCTGATGATATGAAACTGGGAGGAATGGCTGATACACCAGAAGGCTGTGCTGCCATTCAGTGAGATTTAGACAGACTGGAGAGCTGGGCAAAGAGGAACCTCATGAAGTTCAACAAGGGCAAGCGGGCAAGCGTAAGGCCCTGCACCTGGGGAGGAATAACCTAATGCACCAGTACAGTCTAAGGGCTGACCTGTCGGAAAGCATCTCTGTGGAGAAGAACCTTGGGGTCCTGGTGGACAGTAAGTTAACCATGAGGCAGCAATGTTCCCTTGAGGCCAAGAAGGCCAATGGTATGCTGGGTTGCAGTAAGAAGAGTGTGGCCAGCAGGTCAAGGGAAGTTCTTCTTCCCCTCTGTTCTGCCCTGGTGAGGCCTTATCTGGAGTACCATGTCCAGTTCTGGGCTCCCTAGTTCAAGAAGGACAAGGAAATACTGGAGAGAGTCCAGTGGGGGACTATGAGGATGATTAAGGGATTGGAACATCTGTCTTATGAGGAAAGGCTGAGAGCCCTGGGGCTGTTTAGTCTGGAGAAGAGAAGGCTGAGAGGGGATCTGTTCAATGTTTATAAATATCTGAAGGGTGGGTGTCAAAAGATGGGATCAGTCTCTTTTCAGTGGTGCCCAGTGATAGGATGAGGGGTAACAGGCATAAACTTGTACACAGGAAGTTCTACCTCACCATGAGGAAAAGCTTCTTTACTGTGAGGGTGACAGAGCACTGGAACAGGCTGCCCAGAGAGGTTGTGGAGTCTCCTTCTCTGGAAACTT
>JAVSBS010012172.1:0-25473 GCA_033124195.1 Coracias cyanogaster
ACATTCTGCTAGGTTGTGACTCATCCACAGGTCAACTCCAACTTGGGGCCCACAACTCAGGCCCCAGCACTTCAGCTCTCCTGTTGGCTGGTGGGCACAGCACGTAACTGGTTAGAGTCGTGTTATTGCAACTTTATACCCTGGGTTCATGTGGAGCTGCTTTTCCTTCTGTATAGACCATTTCAGTAAAATTGGGAGTTAATGCAGATACTTGGCACAGATGGTGCTGTCACCATCCTGTAAAGATCTCACAGCCTTTTTTCTAGCACTGGGATGGGAACTCACCATCCCAAACTGGTTGCTGTGGAAGACCCCTGAAGACTCCCTTCTGAGCCAGCCTCAAGAGAAGCACCCAGGTTAGCAGTGGGGTCCTCTCCACTTTCTGACTGACAACCCAACTACAGAAACCACAGAGGACAGTCAAAGACAGAGAAGAGGTAGAGAGAGGGTCCAGCAAAGAGCAGAGTGAAAGGAAGTGGAGTGTCTCCACACCCTCCCAGCCCAAGAGCTGGTGGGGCCTGCTTGGCATCTGGGGCTGAGATTTTGGCAGTCTGGGTTTATTCTCCTGCTTCACAGCAGTTGTCCTTTCTCCATGGGTCCTTGGTGTCAGCATTGCTGCATAAGAGACATTTATCTTGTAATTGGAGTGCATGGTCAATACAGCCCTCACTCCGCTGTTAATGTGCAGTAACTGGGATCTATAAATCCATGGAATATTCACCATTTTTTCCCCAGCCTTACTCACAGCATGGGGAGGAAGGACTGTGTTGTGCTTGAATACAACAGTACATTGTACACGCCATAAACCTGTTGTATTTACCCCCACATTTGTAGTAAAATAAAGGTGTATCTTTGCTTTGGGGCTGCCAGGCGTTAGCGTTCCTTTAGTGCTGTCATTGTAGGAGAAACACAACACCAACAATATACTGTTATCACTACAAAGTGACAGGACTGCAGCTCTATCTGTGCTAATGTGCTGCACTGTATGATAATTACAAATGCTTTTCACACACACACTTTTTTTGAAGCAAGAGAGAAAGAAATCTGAAGAGTCTCTGAGCCGGCAGCTCTGCATGAAAACCTTGTTCTCCAGGAGCTGCTCGGCTGAGAACCAGCAAGTTGCGTTGTAGTTTCAGCCCTACCACCACCACCTTCACGCGCGCCTGTCTGACACGCTCTGTCCTGCATTCGGTCACGTCAGCCTTGTTTTATAAATAAAGAATTAATAAATGACATGCAGAAAGACTCCAGCTTGCTGCTTTCCTTTCCAGATACCCAAACTGAATATGCGCTTGAGCAGCTGAATGACACTTAGGTGGCATGAGTGGACACGGAATCCCTCAGTGCCACGGCATGCAGGTGTGGTTTTTCTGTCCCTCAGTCTGTCAGGGTAAAGTTAACCAACATCTGTTAGATCTGAATATTTTAACATTGGCATATTTCTCACTTTATACTTCAGAATCCTAAAATAGAAGATTAAGGAGATTTCTTACACTCTAATGTGGGGGTTTGGTACATGGTGCATAAAGTCACAGAATGGTTTGGGTGGGAAAGGACTTTTAAAGCTCATCAAGTCTAACCCATCTGCAGGGAGCAGGGACACCTGCAACTAGAGCAGGTTGCTCAGAGCCCCGGCCAACCTCATCTGGGATGGTTCCAGGGATGGGGCAGCGACCACCGCCCTGGACAACCTGATGATTCAATAGTGATGTGTCAATAGTCAAGCTGGGGCAGCAGGCTAACGCGAGTTATTTCTAAGCAAGTGAGCCTGGCATAGGTCCTAGGCAAAATAAGGGCACCACCACAGATTGAACACCTAGAAAATCAACAAACGCTGGTCCACATGGTTTTATAGCAATTAGATCCTGTCAGACAAGTCCGATTTCCTCTCTGCTGGAAGTGGAAGTTGGTTGGATGCAGCAGGTATTTGCAATGGACCTGACAAGGCAGCTCATTGAGTGAGTGGGATCACATGGGCCCATTCGCAGCTATGAATGTGAAGCCAAGTGCAAGCTTCTCCATCTAAAAAGGACCTCCTGGAAAACAGTGGCTCCAAAAGTGGATTGAAGATGACTCTGGGCAAGCGAGCAAAGGAAAGCTGCTAGTGCAGGAAGCGTTAATGTAGTCTGGTGTATGCTAACACAGGGAGGAGTAAGAGCAAGGAAAGATTTCTTCCCTCCATGTGCAAGTGCAGACATCAAACCTAGATTATGAGATGCCAATCTGATGCTCGTGCTTGTAAAAGGGTGCAGGAACTGGAGAAGGTTCAGAAAAGAGCCACAAAAATAATTTGAGAATGGGAGAAAATGCTCTACAGTAAATGATTTTTAAAAGCACAATCTGTTTAGATTGGAGAAAGGAAGAGTGAGAGGTGACTTGATTAGCGTGTAAGTACCTTCATGGGGAGAAAATACCAGGTACTATAGGGCTCTTTAATTTAATGGAGAAAAACATAATAAGAACTAATGGCTGGGAGCTGAAGCTGGAGAAATTTAGACTGAGTAGGCCACAAGGTTTTAACAATGGAGGTGATTAAACACTGGCACAAAGTCCTGAGGGAAGGTGAATGTCCTTTCTCTCCTGATAGCTCCCGTTCAGGTCTGGACTTCTTTTTTGGAAGACATGCTCTACCAAAACATCAAGGATTTGCCTTTTTGCAAGGGTAAAGCCCTTTCTCATAGTGAGGGATGGATCTTAACAAGGCAGTGGGACCTCCTGCCTGAAAACTGCCTCCTCCTGCTGTGGAAAATTGCTTTCCCACCTGGATGTGCCAACAGTAAAGAGACTTCTTCCCATGAAAGATATTTTAATATCACATTCAGGTTTGCAGAGCTGAAGAGCTGGTGCCCAGGGTCTCAGGAGTGATCAGTTCAGCATCTGAGCACTCCTCTAGCATGAATGCTCTCCCATGCTGTTGGTAGCTCACTTTCTGTTCCTTCTCCAGCTCAGGCCTTCTCTCTGCCTTCACAGATGTTGCTGCCAGGGCTTACAGAGAGGTTCATCCTGTTCCACCCAGGAGCATTTGGTAGTCCTCTGAGGGTCAATCTCTCCCTGCACTCTGCTTGCAGATGATCATGTCCCCTTCCAAGGCTGAGTCCCAGGTGCCAGCCCCAGTCCAGTGATGTGACTGTGGACTGAACCACGCTTGTTCACACAAACTGAAGATCCATCCAATTCCATGCATTATTTTCTTTGGTGACTCCTTTTACTTCCGTACTGGTTAATAGTAAACCAATCTGCTATTAAAAAACCCCAGCTTTTATTGCCCAAGTTGTACACAGGATGTTATCTTTGCTGTTTTGCTGTGAGATTTTCAATGTATTTCTGATTTATTTAGCAAGAAGCAGCAATGTTATCATGACTCCCTTTTCAGTACACATGCGCTGGCATTTACTCTGCGTGTGGCTGCTTGGACAGCCTGAAAATACTCTGCTATCCCTCCACCACTCTGTAAACGCTTCAGCCACCCAGTCACGGAGCCAAAGCGATACCAGGTGACTTATATGGTGGCTTATTCACCGTAAATAATGAGCAGTGGAGGAAAAATACCGCTGTGAATGGTTCAAAAGCCATCAGTGGATAGAAATATGTTCCCATGATAAGTACATTTGTAATAACAGAGCACATTTACACAAAACAAACTGCTCGGAGTTAATTTCTCAGAGAAAACGAAATCCAGCGTTAATGGAATAAGTGGCTAATCATGTGTCACTCCAGCTGCTTTAGGGAACTGCCACGAGGCTTGCCCAGCTCCGCAGGAATGTGTCGCAGTCTTTAGCCATGAGCCTGAGCCATTGCAAGGGGCTGTGCTGGCAGCACACGTACTATGAGAGATTTTAACCAGGTTTTAACCAACATAGACGTTTTGAGAGGCAACCTCCCACCTGCTCAAGTCTTTGACCATTTCTGCTCCTGGCAGCATCCTCTGGCAGGCATTCTCTGTGTGTGTGTATCTTCACTGGTAAAAATTTCCCATTAAAATCCTTGTGTTTTATCACTTCAGAGCATCATTTCCTACTTCTCCCCCTCCCTGGGAGTCTAATTCCTCCACCATCTCCATTGCATCCAATTCTCCTGTGGTCCTACTATCAGGAGTATGTCATCTGTTTACAGAATAGCTTTTGGTACTCGGTCTCCAGACTTAATTTCTTCTGCTCCTTGGTGATTTTGTACAGGTAAGCCAATAGTTCATTTCCTAATATTAAAAATATAAAAATAGGGGTACAAGAAAAGAGGGTTTTCCCTAGTGGAACTGGTTATGGTTCTGATCTTCACAAAACTGTCTGAAATTCCAGTTTTCTGTAGTGTTTTGGCTCAATGTCTAAATTATCTTTGGCTGGAAAAAATATTGGCAGGGCATCCAAATTCTCACACAACCTTATCAAGTGCTTTTGAGAAGGCTGCAGCCAGTCGTTTGGGGGGGGGGGTTGACTCTGATTTGTCACATTCATTCCTAAAAACTTTTAACAAATCCAGCCCAAGCAGAACACACGTATCCTTTTCATTTTTCTAGTAAGATTTGGATTTCTGGTCCATTATCACGACCTGAGATAGGTACGTAGAAAGCCAAGAGATGAGGGACACCTGCCCAATGGATGCCACAAAATGGCAGCTGTAGGATGTAGTGTTCTGGATGGAGGATGCAGTGGGGAGGATCCCGCTGTCGGATGTTTGGATAGCTGCTCTGGGAGGACCATGGAGCAAGACATAAAGGTGCAGAGCTCATAAGGCCCAAGTCAAGTCAATGGCAGTGGTCTGCATGAGTAATGTTGGCTCAAGGCAAAATGGGATAGAAGTTTTAGGCACAAAGTTCAATTTGGTAATGAGGATAGTCTGTAGCAAGATCTCGGTATAATTCCCCTCAGAACCAAGGACGCAGCAGACAAAGTAGAAGTATCAAGGCATATGTAAGAAAAATGTGTATGGGATCAGGATCTGGACCTGCCAGAAATGGAATAAATTTTTGAAATTGGTGGAATGTGCCCAGGAGAGGCAGGTTCCCACATGACCAAAACAAACTGTGGCTGGAGATGGCATTTAAGAATATGGTGAAAAAAAGAACAGTTGAACCAATACCAAATATTTGCATGTATCTATTTGAATGCTACAATTTTAAAAATTAAGATAAGTGGACTGGAGACTCAATTATAAAGGAAGTTATGGAGTTGACAGGCCTTCTAGATACCTGTCAGAGAGATAGTAACCAGTGGGACGTTCAGAATGGGTGTAATTCATATGGTAACAACAGAGTAACTGGCATCAGCAGAGAAGAAACACCAGGGAGGTCTGAAAGGTCAGTAAAGTGATGAACTTCAGTATATCAATAAGTAGCAGCAGTGGACTGAAATTTCATACATATGTGGGAAGAAACGATATGGTGACTATGTTGTACTCTGTGGGTAGGCACCAACTGCATGGTGGTGCATGGGGCCATCAGCGGAAAGTAATGTTAGTTGGTCTCTCAGGGCTGAAAACACAAAAATAAGAGTAGACTTCAATTACCCCCATAGTGATTAGTGATTGTTAGAAAGGGGTGAGGTGCTGAGACTACATTTTCAGGCAGCCTGAGTGATTGTTTCTTTGGAGAATAGGAAAGAGGAGAAGCAACCTTTGATTTAGTTTGGAGCAGTCCAGGAGACGTGGTTCAAGGTCTAACCATCAAAAAACGGCTCCATGAGAGTGACTGTAATAGACTGAAGTTCAATACTCTGTAGGAGAGGGGGGAAAAAAGCAGAAATCACTCTGATAAACTTTAAAGGGAAACTACAAAAAAAATGAGGAGACTAGTTAAAAGGGAATTTAAAGGAAATGGCTAGAAGGGTAAAATGATTGAAAGTGGTGGGGATACTTTTGAAACACATTGTATTAGAAGCCTTGGAACATTATTAGAAAACTTTAAATGGACAAAAATAATTCTGGCCATGGTTATACAGCAGCATAAAAGAAGCAACGAGAGCTAAAAGGATATCTTTCAAATGAGGAAAATAAACTCTGGCAAGTTAATGTAAAATCGTATTAACATGGGCCAAAATGTGTTTGAGAAAGAACTTGCTAAAGACATAAAAAATAATGATAACATTTCTTTTTTCAAGCATTAGAAGGTGAATATCTGCCACAGGGCTTGTACGGCTTATGGAAGATGAGAATTCAGTGGGAAAACTGAGAAGGGGCAGGGCAGGAAAGTTAAATAAACAGAGGAATTTAGTAATGTTCCCACATGGGAAATTTTCATTACAGGGGATGAGTATAAGGAACTGTTTTATATTTTAGGCCTGAAATTAAAAATTGAATAATAAAAATTCATCAAGACCAGATGGTATTTTCCAAAGAGCTGTGAAGGAATGAAAAAATGAAATTCCAGTCTATTAACTGTGCAGGGAAATCTGTCACTTCGATCTACCTAGGCACCAGAAATTAGAAAGTGGAGAATTTCTTTCCAATTTATTAAAGAGTTGAAGGGGAAGTATAGAAAGCTGTGAAATGGGAAGCCTGATTTTTTACAAGGCAAGCTGGATGACACTACAATAAAGAGCAAAATAAGCTGGCACATAAGGCAGAACAAGATGTTATCTCATCCAAAATTGGCCAACGAAGCACTTCTAGAACCTAGAGGTCAGAGCAGATGTAGCCTTGAGTATCTGTATTTCCAAAAAGCTTTCAATAAAGTTTCCCCAGTCATTGGATAATAAGAAAGGTCCTTCTGTGATGTAATGGCCACTTAAATGACATGGAAAAAAAAGCAGAAATAAAAACCTTTATGTCTCAAGAGTCATGCTGGCATCGGGGGAATCTGCCGACAACAGTAAATTAAACAGTGCCAGGGAACCTTCCTGGGCGGTGGGATTCACTAATTACAGCATTATACTGTTACATTTTTAGCTTGGTCTCTGGCTTGGTTTTTCGCAGCTGGCTCAGACTGTACTTGATGCAGCCCAGGACAATCTCCAATGGTCAGTGTGGGTGGGACCAGCCTTTTCTGGAGGGTAGGAGAGCATTAATACAAGGTGTGGACACGTGTCATGCCATGCCAAGTGTGATATAAAGACACATAAAGGTGTAATATGAAGACATACAAAAATGTATCTTTATAAAGGGTTCTTGGGAGCATCAGCACCATCCTTGGTGGTGCTCATGAAGGAAGTGTTACGAAACAAAGCAAGCATTAGGAGCAAGCAGAAAAACACTTACTGCATGTATAAATCCATGGAATGGCCACGTTTTGAATATGATGTATATTCCTGTTGAAACTGCCCCAAAACTCTTTTGGCAAACTAGAAGAGCTTTAGAGATGGGCAAGGAGGATAACCAGAGGTTTAGAATAACTTTTATAGCAGGAGATTTTAGAAGGCTACCTCAGCTTGGATGGTTGCACAGGGAAGAGAAAGATTGTGGTGGACAAAGACCTACGAAATCATGAGTGACATAGAAACAGAACAGTTATTCCCTGTTTTCCCCAAACACAAACCACTGCAACCAGTGTCTCGATTTCTCAGGCAAGAAGTTCAGAAACAACAAAGGGAAGATCCCTTGAAAACTCTTAATTACACTTCATGACACAATGTCTGAGCATGTCATGGAGCCCAAAGGTCCAAATAGGTTCAGAAAGCAGGGCAAGCGGTTTACGGATAAGAAGGATATTGTCTGAAGCACAGAACCACATCCAGCAAAAAATCCTTGAGCCACTTTTGTTGGAAGCAGGGACATTCACCAGGAAATGCTCCTCCATGTTTGTCCTGTTCCTTCTCAGCCTCCCGTGGTGACCACTGGCAGGGACAGGTAATAAGGAGGATGGATCTGACCCAGGATAACCCTTCTTCCATTCTTATTACATGTTAATATGAGTTTGGTGACTTCCACAATGGGCGGGTTCTCAGTTGAGTATTTCAACAGAAGCACTAATTGCAGTAGTGGACAGCAGTGAATTAGAATTTCTGACAACAAGGGAAAAAGCTGATCTTTATTCTGGTTAGAGAACTAAAACCACAATTCATCTTTTCAAAAACTGGGACACGTATTTGTCAACAATTTTTTTGAATTTAAATATGCACTTCTTAAAATGTATGCCTGTGTCATGTTTGATTCAACAGTGACACGAGCATATTTCTTGGTGTGGAGGGTTTTTTCCCCAGCAAATTCATGTTCTAATGACCTTATCGTGAATCACTGAGCAAGTGTCGTTGACACATGCTTTGAGGACCCGACCAGTCCAGACAGTGTCTGCACAGTCACTGGGCTTTCCTCCCCATTCTTCACAGTGTTTGTTGCCTTGAAAGCTCCTTCTACCAGGCTGCTTGAACCTGGTGAGAAGATAGTCAGGTCTGGTCAGGAAAACAGCAAGTCTTGCATAAGCATAGTGTGTCTTTTATTTTAAGAGTTTGTCACAATGAATTGAAAAAATTGAATGTGTGAGGACACCAGAACCCCACCAAACAAAAACCCACTTGAAATAATAAAGGATCAGATTCTTGCCTGGGGAGTTAGTCATCTGTGGCTCTTGGAGGCATCTAAATCTCACCCAGTGAATTGTCTCTGACGTTCCCAGCAGGCTATTAGATTTAGATGGATGAAGCTCCTTAGTTGTATAGGTGACCCAGCTTGCACATGCAACGAGCCATGCCATAACTGTGAAGAGAACATCTTGCAATTCACTTTCCTCCCACTGAATGTCTAAGTTGTGCCTCCCCTAGCTGCACAACCGTCCACACTTTTTATGCTGGGAGGTGAGAAATGAGGTCTGTGAAGATCTCAGCTTGGTTATGGCCAGGCCTGGGCCAGGAGGCTGGAGACGCAAGAGCCTGATGGGCTGGCGTGAAGGAAGAACTGGAGATGAGAGATGGGGTGAAATAACTAGCACATGGGGAGATGAGCAGGGAGATGCAGTTGCATCCAGGGTCTTGATGCCCAACACCTAGGATGGATGGCCTTATAAAGCCAGCTTTCAACATTCTTATGGGGGCCATGTGCATTTTTCATCACCCTCTGCCTAAAAGTATGCACTTCTGGGCCACACACACATATATATGTAAAAAATATTTATTTGACTTGGAACAGGGAAATCTTCAGTCAATGGCAAGTCTCTAGAAAGCATGAGCCACCAGGAGGAATATGAAACCTGCCTGGTCAAGAGCTGCTATCAGCAGCTTGCAGGGAAAGCCTTCTTCAGGTTCCTCAGGCAACAAGCGTCTTGAATTCAGGTCTTGTTGTGACAGGACAAGGGGTGATGGCTTTAAACTAGAAGAAGAAGATTTAGACTAGAGAGAAGGAAGACATGTTTTACAGTGAGGGTGGTGAGCCCCTGGCGCAGGTTGCCCAGAGAGGTGGTGGCTGCCCCATCCCTGGCACCATTGCAGGTGAGGTTGGCCGGGGCTCTGAGCAACCTGCTCTAGTTGTAGATGTCCCTGCTCCCTGCGGGGGGTTGGACTTGATGAGCTTTAAAGGTCCCTTCCCACCCAAACCAGTCTGTGATTCTATGAAAAAGAGAAAGAGGGCTGTGAATCTTCTTTCCCTCACAGGAATTAAATTAAACCAGATTGAACTTTTCCCACTTTGGTAATTTAGATAAAAGAAACATTTTGTTTGAGAGCACCAGCAATTATACACTGGGGTTTGGGATTAACATAATTAATACTTTCTCAATCTCCAAATGTCCCCCCCCACCCTCACTTCTGCTGCAATCACAGCCTTGTCTTTCAGTGATGCTACAGCAGATAGCTGTCCCCAGAAAGGTACCCGAGTCTTTATTAGGGAGCATTGCATGAGTTTAGGAAGGAGAATCTCAGGGAGAAAAAAGAGAACGGTATCGCAACACATTAGTGTCTATATCACATGAAAAGCCTGTCACTTCTCCACCCAGGGAACTAATGAAGATCCCAATTATACAGCAATAAAATATACATACGCAGTACAGAGGGCCTTATACATTTTTAATTTTTTTTTTTTCTGAAGCCAAATGCAGAAAGAAAATTCTAATTAATGGTTTTGTCGATTTTATATTAAAAAGTAACACCGTTGCAGGAAACACCCAGGAGCTGCATGTCATCCCCAGAACCCCGTGCATGGCCAACCTGGATGATCAGCCCCAGCCCCATCCCCTCCTCACCCTGCTAGCAGCTCCTTGCTTGTCTGAAGGATGCTGGAAGGAAGAAACCACATTTTTTGGCAGTGACATCAGCAATTCTCATGCCCTCCACAGCACATCACTATCTAGCCAAGCCATCCCCTCTCGTGTCACCTTCTCCTCACTCTAAGGAAGTTCTTCACTGCTTCAATCAGCTTTGCACGGCTTATGAAGATCTTCCCTTTCACAGGGAGGTCAGAGCAGTGCAGACCCAGCAGGTGGTCTCTGGGGGGTTCCATGCCCATCCTGCAAGGTGGCAGCAGGATGGCAGCGGGCATCTGAGCTGCTGGCTGCACACTCCAGCTTGTGTTTGCTTCTCCCTCATAGCTCTCAAAGCTTGAAGGATAGCTGTGGTTGCCCAGCCCCACTCTGGCCTCAACAGGGAAGACCCACTCCAACAGCAAGGAAAGGATAGGGCAGATCTGTAGCAGCAAAACCAGCAGCTTCCAGCAGAAATCCCCCCTTTTCTTCCTGTACCAGAGCCCCGGAGATACTGGGGACTGGTGAATAGTGCCCCTATTCAAAAATCCCTAGCAAACCTGCCCTTTTTTCCCACCCATTTGCAGAAGACCTCCGTTATGTGATCATTCACTGTTATTTCCCATGACACTCCTGTCCTGCGCATCCCTGCGCAGAGGACCCACACATGGTTGTCCTTCTTGTGAGCTTAGGTCCCAGTTGTGTTCTCACCGCCTCAACCCCCTGCTGCCCTCCAGTCCCACCTTCTGATGGGGCCTGCAGGGATGCAGCAGGAGGGATGTCCACCTTCACCTCTACACCATTCACTGCACCGGGAGACAAGATTTGCAACTACAGAATTCCACCCCAATTCTCCAGACTGCACAGGTGGACTTCCAGACGGTTTAGCTGCACCCTCATGAACTTATAAAGAATAAGAATTTTCTTCTACCTTGTGGTCCATAATACGTAGGAATCTGGCTGTTGTCCACAGGAACAATGACACTCATGCCTAGCCAGACTGCCATCCCTCCTAACCTTCAAACATTGCTCCAAACCAGGAAGGTATCAACTTGAAGAGCTCTTAAGCATGAACCTAGTAATATATTTCCTTTATCTGCATCCAAAGACATGATTGACTTATTTGAGACTCAGTTTCCAAAAAAGTATATATATAAAATCATCAATCGGAGATAGAAACTCAACTTGGAAAGTTTCAGACAAAATGCTCAAGATCTGGCAAGGTTTTAAGCAATTCAGAACAATGTTTTAAAACGGAGCTGTCAGGCAACCTGAAGTGTAAAGCAGCTCTGCCAGCTCCTCTTGTAATAAAAATAAATGATCATTTGTTGCTTTCTGAACTCTAATATGCAGATGAGTGAATATATTATACAATGTCCGATGTCCTAAACTCCATCTTCATTTAAATTTCAAAGTCACTAGAATATGTTGCATAAATATAAGGGTGAAAAAATAATTACTGATGATAGCATAGTTCCAAAAAGTTTTCAAGCATGCAAAAAGCACAGAAATCGTTATTTTGACGTTAATCAGTGAGTAGGCTCTGAACATACTGGAGTTGTGACAGACATAGAATCATTATCACCAGCCTTTTACCTACCATGGAACTACTGGTGGGGGAAGAGAGGGGCTGAGGGGAAGAATCCTTCATTGTTCCAGCTAGAGAGATATTGAAAATGTCTAAAATGCATATGGTAACAACAGTGGTTGAAATTTCTTTGTGGAACCAACTACAAGATCACAGAATCACAGAATCACAGAACAGTAGGGTTAGAAGGGACCTAGATCTAGAGGTCATCTAGTCCAACCCGACTGCCAAAGCAGGTTCATCTAGGCAAGGTCACACAGGAACGTGTCCAGATGGGTCTTGAAAGTCTTCAGAGAAGGAGACTCCACAAAACATCCCTGGGCAGCCTGTTCCAGGGCTCTGTCACCCTCACAGGAAAGAAGTTTCTCCTCATGTTGAGGTGGAACTTCCCGTGTTCCAGTTTGTGCCCGTTTCCCCTCATCCTATCACTGGGTACAACTGACAAGAGACAGATTGCTCCATCTTCCTGACACCCACCCTTCAGATATTTATAAACTTTGATCAGATCCCCTCTCAGCCTTCTCTTCTCCAGGCTAAACAGCCCCAGGGATGGGTAAAATTTACCCCCACATAGCCCAGCTATGACTAAAGGCCCACTTAGGGCCCACTTAGTCCTGGCTGAGAAGGTGCAGGTGATGTGCAGATCTGCTGGGATGCAGCCTTCTGGCACCCAGCCTTCTGCTGAGGAACACACCCAATATCTATCAACGGTTCCAGTGAGTTTTCCTGCTCCTCCATAGTCTGCTGAGTCTCTCTGTAGAAAGGTAGATATGGCCCCCTCTCTATTTAGCCTTTAGTAGCGATACAGGTACTTTAATGCTGCTTGAGCCCTAAGAATGAAATGACTCAGATAAAGTAGACAAGGGCCGCCGTTTTAATTTTTTCTCTAAGTCGCGAAGTTCATCTTGAAATTCCAGTATATACCTGACTGCCTTCCTAATTACTGTTATCTTAGCTACTATGCTGGTTTTAAATTGTGAGTTGAACTGGAATAAAAAGCAAATAAAGTTTAATTAATTGGTTAATTAATTATTTCTCCCTCTTTTAATAAGAAGATAATATTCACAGAGACAAAACAGGGGCAAAGATAGATCCTGTGGCTGGTTCACTACTGCGGTGCTGGTCCTCATGTGGTTGTGTGCCCTTGAAATTGGAGGATTTTCCCCAGGTTCCCTCTACTCAGTCCTCCCTCTACATGAAGAAGGAGCCATTAACCGAGAAGTGAGAGTTGCTCCTCATTTGGGTGAAGGGTTTCAGAGGGTCTCAGAAGGGCCAGCACTAACAGAAAGTTTGGGAGAAAACAATCCTAGGGTGAAAAAGAGTGATTTTGTGTGTGTGTGATCATTTCTCAAAAGCCTGCAAGCAGCCAGGACTCCTGTTGAAAATGTTGAAGAAATCCATGATGCCCAAGGAGAGATCTACCCCTGGTAGGCGGTGCCCTGGGTGACAGCCTCTGAAGGCAGGTCTGAAATCTGCCCTGTATTGAACACAAGGATGTACAGGGGTTTGATTAACTCACCCCTTTGCAGAAATTAATGCTCCACCAGCAACATTTTAGGTGATCTGGGGAGGTGTTCATGAGAAGTTCCACCAGCAGGACAGTTCCATAACCTCAGGGCCATTAAACCAAGCAATAATGAATGAATGCTGAAGAGGTTCTGCCCAACTTAAAAAACCTGGCACCCTTGACAGATGAAGGGAGGAGGCTGTATAACTGCATTGCAGCTAGCCGAGCTATCTAGGGAGATATTTAGAAGTAAAAATATTTGCAACACTGATATCCAGAGCTTGAACATGACAGATCTGGAAAGAGAATTGGCTGATTTTTTTTTTCCACCCAGGTGAGATGCGCTTTTCAGTGCAGAGGCAACTTCTTCAGGAAAACAGTAAAAAATGTGATCAGCTTTTTCTTGTGGTACTGTTAATAAATTCTGCCCTTGCTTTGCTGAACGAATGCATCAGGAGATTCATAGAACTCAGCTGCTGTGATGAACTTATCAAGGTAATCTCAAAACAAGTCTCTGGAAGATGGCTCAGGAAGAATATGTAAGGAAAGGCTTTGGAGCTTTTTGGAGAGGCCTACCATGACCTTTTAGAGAAGAGTGGAAGATAACACAGAGAGGGCAGGGGCTGGGCTGAGGACATGCTGCATGGGCTGATAAGCAAGTATAAAGAATTTTTTATGGGAAAGAACAGAAAATCAGTGTCACTGAAAGCTGAAAAATTATTCTGCAGTGAACAAATGAGATGAACCAGCTGAGAAAATCCAAGGTGAGGACCAGGGATAAGGTGTGTGGCAGCAGCAGAGTGTACGGGTGAGCCTACAGCAAGGTTGGAGTGGACCAGATAGATGAAATAGTTCAGGGGGAGTACATGGATCGCGGCTTAGGGTGAGAAAAGGTAGAGAAACCATAGAGAATTCCTGACAGAACCCCCACAAGGGTGGCATTTGCTGAATTAACAGATGTCCATTGAAATTTAGATGGAGGGCTGAGCAGTTTCCAGCTAACTCATGATGAGACTGAGGTGTAAATGTTTTGACATTTGTGAGGGTTCTGGAATCATGGGGCAAGGACCACAAAGGACAAGCCTCCTGTGCCATGACACATCTCCCTTCGGTCCCTGCTGTGTCCCCCAGGAGTGGGCTCAGAGATCTCTTCTTGGAGGACAATCCTTTTCCCAGTACGCTGACTGACACCCCTGACTCCTGTTCCTCTCTTCCCAAACTCACTTTTCTTCTACTTGATTATTTTTCCCTGCTATCTTTAGGGAAAACAACCCCACCTTTTATCAGCTTTCTTTATGGTGACACAAGTTGGTGTCACCTCTTCTTTCCAGGTGGCTGGTTGTCTGGCTGAGCCTGAACGCAGCTCTGCAGGTGATGACCCGGGTGTCTGGTCACATCACACTTGTAATTCCTGACTTCTCTTGCAACCATGCCAGCCTCACATTTGCCTTTTCCACGGTCATATCGCATACTGGTTCTTGTGTTATTTGTTAACAAAGATCTTAAATATATTTGAATTTGGAACAATTTCCTGAGTGGCTTCTCTCCAGCCAGCCCTTACAACTTTGCCTTAACTTGTCTCCTAAGTACCTTTTCAAAATGGTCCTGGTTGTTCCTTACTGTAGTTTAGAGAACCCTCTCTTATATGATGAAGAATCAAAACCTTTCCTCCGGTGTGGAGGTTTTTCTCTTTACTGAGAAAACCACTTTTTTATTCAAAGTTATCAGGTTAGTCTTGCATCATATAGCTTCATAAACCCATATTGGGCTCTAATCTCTTTTCATTTATCCCACATCTTTAATTCTTCTCTGTCTAAATTGGCTCTAACAGCTCCTATACCGCAGGGATCCAACTAGCTGGCTGGTAGGTGCCGGCTCGCTCTTTCCCTTTGCCCTGGGAACTTCCCTGCCTACTCTTTGTTCCTCCAGTGCCACCCTCAACTTAGTATATTTATTTGAAATAATCGCTACTGGACCTACAATTTGATATTCTGGTTATTTTTAGATGGCTGGGGTTGAGATTATTGGCCCCCCTGGCTCCAGTACATTGAGTTGTTCAAAGTTGCTCCTCCGTGGGTGTGATCAGCTCCATTTTCATATCCTCGTTCCCAGCAGCATCCTGCTCTTGCGTCTGCATTCAACGTTTTCTTCATTAGTGAAGCTTTGGGGCTACATCCAGGAGGTCTTTAATCTGATCTGTTACTGATCAGCAAACCCCTCTTTCTTCTCTTGTTATTCATAACATGATTGAGTCCTCTACAATGTGCTTCGATTCAGTTTTATCTCAGCTTGTCTTTCACCAATTCTCACTTTTTTCTACATTTTCTGAGATTGAAGATGTAATTTTGTTTGCTGCTCAGTTCTTTTTCCTGTCCTTGCAGCTTCTCTGTTTGGTCCTTTCAGACGAGTTTATTCATCGTGTTAAAGTCCAGTCCTCTAGGATTTTTCCGCTTGCTTTGGAAGCCCATACCAGATACTCCAGCATATTTAATTTCAACACATTCCCACTGCTTCCTCGCTCATGTCCCTGATCTTCTCAGGACAGACTTTGTCATTCATTTGTCTTATTATCCTCCACCCTTTGAAATCAAGAGCTTTATCTGCAGATAATAAAGTGAGCCTTAAATTTATCTGAATAATTCAAAATAAAGTGATTGATTAGTGAGTGGCTCTGCTAGTCAAATGCAAACACAATGCTGTATCATTCCCTGTTAGTAAAAGAGGTGTTGAGAAGTTGTGTTGCCTGTCACAGGCAGGAACACGTGGGGTGGTCCAGCCTGAAGAAGCAAGTCATGAACCACGTCTCACCTGCCGGACCGCAATGTCGACTCTGATGGAAGGTGCCCAACCTCTCTACTTGCACTGAAACTGCTCCAGTGTCAAGAATAAGAAACGTCATTTCCCTTTGGTGCTTTCCAAGAACAACCTGACTGAAGAGGCTGAGAAAGGACAGTCACTTGGAAGGACCGCAGAGGCGTATCTAACTTTCTCAGCAGAGCACTTCATGCCATTTTGAGGGGCTCGCTGTTCTTTTGCAAATAGCAAAGAATAGGAATAGGACCTAAATTATAAGATGCTCATGATTAGGAGCAAGTGTTACTAACTTCTGTGTGCTGGGAGAATGCTCTAAGACAGGGGTGGACACCAATGGAGTATTTTAGCCATGACAACAGTAGAAAAGCTCCCGTATTTCTCAACTTGCTTGAAAATCACAGCAAAGTCTGACAGCCAAACCTTGCCTTGTAAGAGTTTGTTTTTCCCGTGTGCTGCCCCCGTGTCTCCACAGCTGGTACCCACCGCTGCCACCATACTATTTGCCCTAAAGCCAGCTTGAACTATTCCACCTTGATCAATTCATCTCAGCTACTTACACCAGCAACTCAGGAATACAAAACATCATTACCCTCTTATCTCAAAATACACTTGTCTCAGGAATTTACCTGTGCTTTTTCCCTGTTTCTCCGGTGAGAAATTAATGTGTCTGTCAACAAGTGCCCTTCCATTAAACCTGCACTTGTTTATTTTAAAATAAAGTAAGCTGCCACACGGAGCATAAAAACATGCAGCTTTTTATGTGGAAATCTGAAAGAATATTATATTAAAATGCACATTTCTTTGCTTCTCTTCTGAGTCTCCTGAGACTCTCTTCCAGGGAATTTCAGCTGGCAACTGCTTTCCTCTGCATTAATGTGAATCAAGCCTTTTCAACTACAAAAGTTTCTTCATGTAGTACACAACCCTTTAGTGAGGCTTGCCTTAAAATAAACAATAAAACAGTTCTTTGGCCTATCATCTCCCATGTTGCTGTGGTAAAACTGCACTTGCAAACCCTGGTCCACCTAAGCAGGCTGAGCCCAGCACCTCGATCCTGGGCTAGTGGAGATCCGTCATCCCTGGAGCAGCCTGAGGGAAGGAGGGCATTCCTGGAAGAAACAACAGAGGAGGATCCCACTGACCTCAGTGCCTCTTTGCATCCCTGCTGTGGGATGAGCTGACCGTGGGGCAAGTCCCAGACTCTCAGCAAAATCTGCCTGGCTGGGGTAATATGTCATGAAATTTGAAAGGTCTCACCTATTGCTATCGTGTTCCACTCAGGTGGCCCCACAGAGGAACCTCCAGAGCTCTGCTTTCAGCCCCACTGCACATGGAGCCAGCCTGGGGACATCCTGCATGGGAGGTGTAAATCTTGACCACAGGATGACCCTATGCATCGCTCTGCTCGTGGTCTGCAGGTAAAAGACCTGCAGCTCCTCAGGGTGTCTCGCACACAGGAGGAGAGCTGAAAAGACTGCCGAGACCTGTTTTCTGCATTTTTATTTAATTTTTCTCTGCAGAGTAAAATATCAACTTTATACTGATATATACCCTGCCCTTTCCCCCTACCCAGGTCACAGTCTCCAAATCCTTCTCCTGTGCAGATCAAATTCAAGTTGAAGAAGAGCACGGTGGGAGCTTGAATGCTCCTTGGGTCTCCTTGGAGTACAAAACGTGGGCGCTGGCTTGTCAGAAAATAGCTCTGATACGCATGTGTGTGTTCAGCCCGTGAGGCTGCTGTAATTAAAAGTCCTCGCTGGGATTCTGGCTGACCCTTAGCTTTAGACACACACGGATGTCAAATGTCAAACTGTCTCCCCAGCTCCAGCAAAACTGGCCTGATGAGACAGCCGCTAGTGAAAGTCGAGCAGTCTATTGGGACATCTGGCATTCAGCGTAATTGTTTATGAGACAAAACTTGCCAGAAGCAGCAGCAAGCCAAATTGGAGAGAACTAATGGCTAAATATTGGGGAATTATCTGGCTGGAGCAGTACGGCCCAGCCTGGTTAATTAGGAGCTTGCAATGAATATAGAATTGCTGTTAATTTTAACCCGCCGTGCCTTTCCTGAGGCGAAATAGTCAGAGTATCAGTATTATGTGATTTGGTAAACGGTGGAAGGGAATGTTTAATAATGGTGGATTTTCTTCTTTATCTTAAGTGCTTCACCCTTCATCTAGCAGACGCGCACTCATGCCAGCGAGGCAGCTGAGCTGATGGCAGCGAGCACACGAGGATTTGGCCCCAAGTGCTTTTTCCATGCCTTCTGCAGAAATTTTTCCATGGTAGCAGTAGTCCAATGCTTGTCCACTGCAGACAGAACATCCCTGCCCGGTGCTGCAGGCTCCCAGCCCCATCGTGGCTTCCCACAGTCCCTGCGGTGCAGCCCACCAAGGCGTTCCCTCTCTGCAGAGCAGGAGCCAGAGCATTGCTGCTGCAGGGAGAGCTGGGGCTGGGGGACTTGGGGCAGGCTGAGAGCAATGCATATCCCAGGTGCTGCTGTGAGGGTTGTCTGGGTGGGCAGGACAAGCAGGGGACATCTCCAGGGGGGTCTGGTGCAAAGGAGCTGTGCTGGAGACAAAGAGAGAGGGGAGGGCCAAGTGATTGAGATAGAATCATAGAATTATTAAGGTTTGAAAAGACCTCTAAGATCATCAAGTCCAATTGTCAACCCAACAGTACCATTACCACTAGACCATGTCCTGAAGTGCCATGTCTACATATTTTCTGAATACCTCCAGGGATGGAGACTCTACCACTGCCCTGGGCAGCCTGTTCCGGTGCCCAACCACTCTTTCAGTAAAGAAATTTTTCCTAATATCTAATCTGAACCTCTCTTGGTGCAACTGGAGCCCATTTCGTCTTATCCTATCACTAGTTACTTGGGAGAAGTGACCAACACCCACCTCTCTATAATCTCCTTTCAGGAGCAGTAGTTGTAGAGATCTGTAGGTGGAGGTGATTTGGGGCAAGAGAGGTGTGGTGAAGGGAGATAAGCTGAGGATGGGGCTCTGCAGTGGGGCCAGAGCCATCGGTCACTGAGGCTAAGGGTACAAAGGGCTGTGTCAGAGGAGGCTGATGTTATAGGGGAACACTCCTTGCCTCTGGAGCAATTCAGTTCAGGGACTGGGACATGGACACCAGGATGCTGCCTCCACCTTGCTCATGTGAGCTAAGCTTCTTCATTAGTGCCAAGGGAGTTCATGTCATGTGCTGTTCCTCTGCTTAGAAAGCAGTCATAAAACAACGTAGGAGGGCTTTGCTTGTGTTGTGTACTGAGACCATGTCCTCAAACAGCACAGCTGGGTGCTCCTCCAGAGCAGTGCTGCCCAATGATGCTCTCCTCTCACCACTGTAACAGCTTTGGGTTTTGCCTTCCTCAGTTTAAGCCTTAATGTAACAGCTGTGGAGGCCATGCTAGCTGCCGAAGGAGTCTACTTTATTCCAAGTCCATAGTTTCCTTCAAACATGAGTGCTGCAATGCAGAGGAACTCAAGGGATACGATGACAAATACACTAAAAAGCATCCTGCTCATTTCAGGACTTAGATGAGAGCTGTGACACTGAAGATATCAACCTATGAGCAGATGAACCTGGTTTGCTCCAAATCTCAGACAGAGATTGGCCTGATGAGTGATGGAGAGCCTGCCAAGCCTCAGCAATCCCTTTTGAGGCATCTTTGACTTCTGTATGATTGTTCAGCCTCACCATCACATGGTGGGGCTGTTTGTATGGCACCTTGGTGACAATTCAAGTTAGATTGCTTTGAGTGAAATCTTCCATCTTGCAAAAGGTGATGACATTTCCACCCTCAGATGATGTGTTATGCATTAACCCACAAAAGGTACCAGTTCCCAAAGAGCAGAGGTGATTGTGGTACATGACTAGTAAGACTAAAACCATCTCTGGATATTTTAAGTAAGAAACCACCATGGCCTGGAAGTCCTCAACATACCAAACAAACTCAGTCTGGGTTTTGGACCATTGCCTGTGGATACCTTCCATGGAAATGTTCAAGCTTTCATCAGGGCCTGGGGCACAGCTTGGCAAGAGAAACCTGCACTTAGAATTCTCTCTATATATTAACACTGATCTGGGCAATCAGGCTTACCTCTCAGCTAATGCTCCCATTCCATAATTTCATATATTGAATTTCAATGTTCTCAAACTGCACCCAGTGTTCCTGAACTGTAGCTTTGATCTCTTCTGGAAATGCCTGCATGCGAGTGGCATCAATATTAGAGTGATGTGCATCAGTGCAGGAGGGTGACACTGATTCTATTCTTTCTTAACTCAGACTTTCCAAATGTTCATGAAAATTCCCTAAGTCACTCAGCAAATTCATCCTCCATTGAACTCATGATCGAGATGTTGTCCAAGTATGGCATGATGCATGAAATTATGGAAAGCAGAGCTATTATGAAGGGTTGAAAATTTCCCGTTAATGGAAAGTTCAAATAAGAGCTTGGAGGCAATACAGAAGCCTGAGACAGGAGCTCTACATGCAGGACCAGGATCTGGTGCCCCACCATGTGACATTGAGAAGGGCAATGAGGCTGGTAAGGGGTCTGGAAAGCATGTCTTACAAGGAGCAGCTGAGGGAACTGGGACTGTTTAGTCTGGAGGAGAGAAGGCCGAGGGGAGACTTTATTGTTCTCTACAACTCCCTGGAAGGAGGTTGTAGAGAGGCGGGTGGTGGTCTCTTCTCCCGGGTAGCTGGTGATAGGACAAGAGGAAATATCCTCAAGTTGCATCAGAGGAGGTTCAGATTGGATGTTAGGAAAAATTTCTTTACTGAAGGAGTGGTCAAGCACTGGAACAGGCTGCCCAGGGAAGTGGTGGAGTGACCATCCCTGGAGGTATTAAAAAAACATGTAGATGTGGCACTTCAAGACATGGTCTAGAGGACATGGTAGTGTTGGGTGGATGGTTGGACTTGATGATCTTAGAGGTCTTTTCCAGCCTTAATGATTCTATGATTCAATCTTCCATGTGCTAACCTGCATCCTTCAGCAAAGGCATCTCTTACCTTCCTCTGATGTGTCTGATCCTGGCCAGTCTCAAAACCAAGCACTTATTTTGAACCACTTGAGTAATTCTTACTATTTGTCTAAGAAAATATATAATAACAATGCCTATTAGTGCACTGGGAAACAAGCCCTACCTCTGTGCAAGTTCCAGCCTGATCCTCCTCCTCTTCTTTCCTCAAACACTCCCCTTCTCTGAGGACCTTCTTCCCATAATGCAGGGGAGCTGACCTGAAACTTCAGGAAGGAAGACTTTTTCTTCAACAGGTTGCAAGTAGCCTTTCTTATTTAACTAAACTTAAATTAATCTCATTTCCAAATTGGAATGCACCTGGCTGTAGAACATTTATGTTGTCAACAAAAAATAGAGTGAGTGTTGCAATGAACTGCACTTTCCATATTATTTGTGGCCAAGTATTTTTACTGGAAATTTCAAAACATGTCTGGTAGGACATCACTTGGCTCCTGTATCTGCTGAAGTGAAATAAAACACTGTGTTTTCACTAATAGCTGTGAAAATTCTTAGCAGGCGTTAATAAGTGGGAGAAAAATCTTTTCTCTCCTTGTTATTTTTCCCCTCCAAGGAAATAAATGATTATGTCAGAATTTAAAGGAATTTAGGAACTAAAATTGTGGAAAGTTATTAAATGGGATTTATAGAAGAAGCTAGGCAAGAAATAAACCTTTGCTCCCCTCAAAATGTGTTCCTTGCTGGTGCAGTGCTACAGCTGCATTCGTTTTATACAATTTGTACAATGTTATCTTTCTTCTCAAATATTTAAAAACCTGTTAGGCTCTTTGGAAAGCTCACTCAGGGGATGTCACTTTAGCTTTTCATCAAGCTCCAGTGCATATATTTGTTAGTATACATTTTAAAACAAACAAGCATTCCTCTTTCACCTGGCATCAGTTAGAGATGCGGAATTTTTAGCTCTCCATCCTGAGCAGAGAAATCTCAGAAAGCCACCGCTGTTGGGTTACGGGATGACTTAGATCAAGGTGAGATCTACTGGCAGCGTTTTCTGCTCCAAACTGTCCTGCCTTGCAAACAGCAAGGAGAGGAGGTGGGAAGAGGAGCAATGACTGTGTGGAAGGCTGGATAATAGAATCGTAGAATGGTTTGGGTTGGAAGGAACCTCAAAGGTCATCTAGTTCCAACCCACCTGCCATGGGCAGGGACACCTCCCACTAGACCAGGTCTCTCCAAGCCCCATCCAACCTGGCCTTGAATCCTTCCAAGGATGGAACATCCACAGCTTCCCTGGGCAACTTGTTCCAGTGTCTCACCACCCTCATAGTGAAGAATTTCCTTCTAATTTCCAATCTAAATCTTCCTTCTTCCAGTTTGAACCCATTAGCCATTGTCCTATTGCTACAGACCTTTGTGAAAAGTCCCTCCCCAGCTTTCTTGTAGGCTCCCTTCAGATACTGGAAGGCCGCAATGAGGTTTCCCTGGAACCTTCTCTTCTCCAGGCCGAACAAGCCCAATTCTCTCAGCCAGTCCTCACTGGAGAGGTTCTCCACCTCTCTGATCATCTTTGTGGCCTCCTCTGGATCTGCTGCAATAGGTCCATGTCCTTCATGTGCTGGGGGCTCCAGAGCTGGACACCGTGCTCCAGGTGGGGTCTCACAAGAGCAGAGTAGAGGGGCAGAGTCACCTCCCTTAACTTGCTGGCCACACTTCTCTTGATGCAGCCCAGGATGCAACTGGGGCTTTCTGGGCTGCACTGGCACATTGCTGGCTCATGTTGAGCTTGTTTTGGACCTAGGGTTTAGAGCTGAAATACAAAGACTTTCACAAAAACTTGTCTATTTGCACCCTCAAAAGCCGGAGGTGCCAGCGCTTTGTGAGGTGACTGACCAGGCAGGTCACAACAGGCCAGCCTGCTTTTAATAATGGAAAGCACAAGTTCCTTTAGAGATTCAGGCTGAGGAAGACTCAATACACCTGAGCAATATCTCTCAGTACTCCACTGCTTCACGTGTTCGTGTGTACTCTTACTGTTAGATCCTCACCCTGGTGCAATGTGGACCAGGAACAGTGACACTGGTAAATCACCAGCAATCACCAACTTAGAGAGGAAAATTGGTGAAGGAAACTGCCTGTGATCTGCAGGAGACATGGGGTCCTGAGAAACCTGCTGCCTGTTTGTCCTGCCAGGCTCTGCCCACCCCAATCTCCAGGGCCCTCATGCTGTTTTCTCACTATGACAGACAGGGTGGATCTTGCTAGGATGGGGGAGGGTGGGTTTGGATACCCCTGATGAGGGCAGACCAAGGGGACGGCTTACCTGGATAATGGAAAACCCCTCAGAAATTAATGACATGCGTAACATACACAGAAAATGGGAAGATGTCCTAAAATGAAAGTAAAGGCTACTGGGTAGGTGGAGCTGTGTGCTGGAGGATCTGAACATGCCCAGTGTATTGTATGAAGAACATCAGGATCTTTGAAGTCCTTCCAGTATCTGAAGGGAACCTACAAGAAAGCTGGGGAGGGATTTTTACAAGGACTTGTAGTGACAGGACAAGGAGTAATGGGTTCAAACTGGAACAGGGTAGATTTAGAGTAGATGTAAGGAAGTTCTTCACTGTGAAGGTGGTGAGACACTGGCACAGGTTGCCCAGGGAAGTTGTGGATGCTCCATCACTGGATGTGTTCAAGGCCGGGTTGGACGGGGCTTTACACAACCTGGCCTAGTGGGAGGTGTCCCTGCCATGGCAGGGGCTTGGAACTAGATGATCTTTAAGGTCCTTTCCAACCTAAACCCTTCTATGGTTCTAATGTTAAAACCAGAGTTTTCTGTCTATCAAGCCATGACCAGGTTAAGCAGGAGCTGGGGTGGCAGCAGCCCTGGCTATGAATTGCACGCTGAGTTTTGCAGAAAGGTGGCCCAGATGGCTTCCACAACCCTCCTCACTCGCCTGTGCCCAGCTAAATATGCTTCCTCCAAAAAACTATTGCATTTCCCAACAACTCCCTAGCTATAAATCCTCTTCTTCAGAGTAGATACAGGCCTTGCTGGAGGTCCTGGTGATCTTTGGTGCTTGGAAATGCTCATGGGTCTTGGTTTCTGTCCAAGGGGAGGGTCACAGTGGAGGTAAAGCGGGAGGCAGAGGTACACAAGGGATCCCAGACACAGCCCTCACCCCAGGCACCAAGTGCTGCCACATGCAGATTCCATAATTATTGGGTTTTCAGACAATTTTCAAGTGGCCTTCGGGTCTGTGAAGAGGAGCTGCAGGTCACATTCCACCAGCAGGTACCTGCATCGCTGGTGTGCACCTGTGCGGGGGGGATGGCTGTCCCTGCATGGCTGCGGGGAACCTGAGTCCTGCTCGTTTCCCACAGCAGCAGTGTCGGGAGCCTGGCGTGGTTCAAATAACTGTGATTACAGCCTTACATTTCCAGCGATTCAGTTAACAGCCTGATTAGTAAGATACTATTCCATTTTATAATTAGATTAATGAGAGCATTCATTCAGAAGTTGTTATCTCACTTAATAATGACCTCACTGATTATTCTGTCTCCTTTAACTGAGTGACTGATTTTGATTAAAATAAATATAGCTCACAGCACCTGGAAATTCATTCTTCTATTTAGAAGGAATTTGATAGAAAGAGATTCCCTTTAAAGAATTTCTTGAGAGTGATTAAATAGTTTGGTCCTCCTGAGGCTGAATTTTCATGTTTTTAAAGATGACATTTTTGAAATATTTGATGATAAAATATTTATTAAGCCCTGTATTTATACTTTCAATACATCTGTTTCTACTTCGACTGTTTGAACATAATTTCAACAGAAATATATATTTGCATGCTGAGCTGATTTAAAAAAAACACCCGCAAGTGCTTAGACACACACACGTGTATTGGCACACACGCGTAGACAACGCGTCGTTGAACCTCACCATTCATTTAATCCTGTACCTTACATAATGATTTCCGATTTAGGAACAAACACTGCCATCAGTCATTTAGCCAATTGAGTTTCTCAGATCCCTGCTGCTTATGATGTTATTTTATATATTAATCTATTTTCTAGAGGCGGTAGGAATTAGAAAGCACAACTGCTAAACACTTTAATATGGAAGAGGCAAATAGAGTTAACAGGTTTGTAAGAAAGGCAAAACACATCTGATTACCACAGCACAACAATTAGTGGCAATCATAAAATCTGTGCTCATTTGGACAACTTTAGTCATGTCAGCAGCAGAGTGAAGGTGAATGTGACCACTGACAGCACCTGGTCCTCTCATGAGACAGAAACCGCATCTGATCAAACTATCTAGCTTTTTCAAAAAGCCTCTGGTCTGGGAACAAACAGCCTCTGGAGTAGGATCTGCCCCTCTGCTCTGGGGAGACCCCCTGCAGTGCTGGGGCAGCTCTGGAGTCCTCAGCACAGCAGAGACATGGACCTGCTGGAGCGGGGCCAGAGGAG
>JAVSBS010012173.1:0-13347 GCA_033124195.1 Coracias cyanogaster
GACCAAAGTGCATGACCCGGCACTTGGCTTTGTTAAACCTCATACAATTGGCCTCAGCCCATCGCTCCAGCCTGTCCTGATCCCTTTGCAGAGCCTTCCTACCCTCAAGCAGATGGACACTTGTGCTTAATTTTGTGTTATCTGCAAACTTACTGAGGGAGTACTCAATCCCCCCATCCAGGTCATTGATAAAGGTATTAAACAAGACTGGCCCCAGAACTAAGCCCTAGGAGACCTCGCTTGTGACTGACTGCCAGCTGGATTTAACTCCATTTCCCACAACTCTCTGGGCTCGGCCATCCAGCCAGTATTTATATGGCTATACCATGTCTATACCATGAGCCGCCAGTTGGTTCAACAGGATGCTGTGGGAAATGGTATCAAATGCCTTACTGAAGTCCAGGTAGACAGCATCAACCACCTTGCCCTCATCCACTACGCGAGTTGCCTGATCATAGAAGGAGATCAGGTTGGTCAAACAGGACCTGCCTTTCGTGAACCGATGCTGGCTAGGCCTGATCCTGCAGTTGTCCCACATTTGCTGTGTGAGCATATCCAAGATGAACCTCTCCATAATCTTGCCTGGTACCAAGGTCAGACTGACAGGCCTGTAGTTCCCCAGATCCTCCTTCCTGCCCTTCTTATAGATAGGCGTCACATTATTTTAAGAGATTTATTTTAGGGAATATTGTACCCCAACACCCAACACTCTCTGGAAGGCTATAAAGGCTCTTCAGAGAGGTAGATTCATTTCCCAGGAGATGGGTTGATTACCAGACATCTCTGTGCTTCTTTCCACTTTATGGAGGCACAACCCCAAAGAGTATGAGTGATCCCAACTGCTGGTTTGAGGACAGTCCTCAAACTTTGTATACACTTGACTTTGCGGAAGTCTTTTTTTCATCTCTTAAAGTATCTACTGTATGGGTTTGGAAAATCCTCTCCATTCAATTTGATCATCGTATTTGGGATGAGGCTGTACATTTAGTTCCATGAACAGAGAGAAACAGAGGTGACCTCCTGGATTCTGCACAGATTTTCATCCTCAGGACCCTTGCTCAGGTGCCAGCTATGGACACAGCTGATGTTTAAGACATAAAGTCTGCAACTGTGTTGTACCCATGTCCACATATAGTACGGGCAGCCTGTTCTCAACAGCAGGTGCAAGCACTCCACAAGACTGTTCCTATTGTACCACACTACTTGCTGATGCAGACGAAACCTAAGTCTGGATGAATTCCAGACACTGGACTTAGACTGACCTTATCTGCAGAGCCCATGGCACTAGGAAATCTTAGTACAAGACCACTAGATGGACCCTGTGGAAAACAGAAGATTTGGTTGCAAGCAGCAATACACCAATGACAAAGCAGTAGCCTGCTTCGAAATTTTGTAAGACACAAAAACCTCCAAATGACCAGTCAAGTACTGAAAAACAGTACCAGTATTTGTGATACTGTCTCCTGATTTATACTATCCTACACAGCTAATTTCTGTTTGAAGCACTTGGAAATTAAGCTAATGAAGCACTGTGGGACTAGGCGCTGAGCAAAAGTATATCTTATCTCTTGACTAATATTCCAGGGGGACTTAATCAGTCCCAGTGGCTTATGGCCACACTTATTCAAGTAAAATAAGATGAAAAGGAACGGTGAGGAAAGTAAGATAGGAATATTGTCAAAAGTTTGGTGCTGTTCAGTACCCTGAAACTAATTGCCTGCCCACACCACTTAGAAGCTCTGAATTACTGCTTTGAGACATTTTAGGTATAGGCTTCCAGTGTGCCTGCAGCTTGGACAGGACATTATGACCCTTAAATACCCAACAGCAGCAGCCAAAGGGCATAGGAAAGCTTTATTCAAGCACAAATTACAGTTATTATAATTGCATAAAATGTTGTGCTTGTTCCTATACAGAATCACATAGGTCACTTTGCAGACAAAGCCCTTCCGCTAAATCAAAAATGTTCAATAAACCAAAAGTAGGAAAGGTTAATGCTTCTCCTCTCTATGCTTTAGTGGAAAATCTTCAACTATTGGTTATTTTTCTCTTACTTGAGCTGTGTGGAATGTATGAAAAAACCTCTTTTTCTTCAATTCATCCACTTGAAGAAACAAAGTCACTGGTGTTTTTTTTTTTAGATGCAAATCTTAGGCAATGTTTTGTTTAGGATTATCCTTTTACATGTCATTTATCATGACACGATGTGGTAAACCGACCCATGATTTTGACCCATTAGTTTTCCATAGGTCCAATTAAATCTAGTTTCAGGTGATTATTTTAGATAGGAGCTGTACTTGCAAGGTGTTGAGGAACCTGTTTAAACACAGACACAACTCCTGTGCTACTTTCTTTTGATACACCTGCAGGATTACTGCTTTATTCTTTGCTAGCCCTTCAGCATGTGGCAATGCTGTCCCCTTAATGTACTGCAAATGAGGCTTATGAATACTTGTGGGGAGGGTTCTTGATGTACCCACCAAATGCATGCTGTGAGTTTACTCAGGTTTGGGATTCGGGGACAGGTAGAAAAAAGTTGTCTCAGTGGCAGTTTTCGCAGTAGCCTTTCATTCCTGTGAGTCACAAAGCTAGTTCGATTGGCGACTGGGACAGGAGCTTCCAAACTCTTTAGGTTAGAGCATCAAGTGAGGGAAGTGAAACCAGTTGTGCCACTTATAATGCACAGGAGGAAAAGCCACTTTGGTGTGGAGATCACACTACTGTAGTGTCTGAGGACAGCTTTTGTAGCTTGTCAAATAAAGCAGCATATAACTGCCAGTCTTTGTTACAGTTTTAGCTGTGAGAGTGGATGCTCAGATGCCTGGAGTTCTGCTATGGAATTGGTGACAGGCGGCTTATGTGCCAAGGTTTGAGGGGAGGCCAACAAAAGGGCGTGGGTCATCTACTACTGACTGCTCTCTCAAGACAAGAAAGTGGATGAAACCTTCTTTAAACAACTAGAAAAAGTCTCAGAATGGCAGGCCCTTCAGCATGGGCGTGGGTAAGCTCTAGAACAGGCTGCCTAAAGGTGTAGCGTATAAATTCTTGGAGCTTTTCAAAACATCTGAACAAAGCTCCGTGCAGCATGATCAAACTTGGACATTAGCTCTGTTTTGAACAGGAGCTGGTCTAAACTGACCTCCTGGGATCCCTTCTAACATTTTTATATGATTCTGTACTTCTAATGGAGAGCTGCTTGAGGATGAATATGCAGTCTGCTTGGTAAATGCTAAAGCCTGTGTTTCTCCATTACAAATTTGTGATACAGATAGCGAAATGAAAAGACTTGCCTAGCTCCCAAGGGTTCTGTAGAATTAAATAATTTATTTTGAAAAAAGTAAAGAAATTCATGAGTTTCGAGTCTCTATTATGCTATAGAGCCACTCAATAATTAAATTTGAAGTGTTTCTGATTGAAGTTATTGTTACATGCCTCGTGAGTGAATTCAATTAGCTGTATTGTTGTAAAGTGTCAATAGAAGAGCAGGAAATGAAACCTAGAAGACTTTTCACCTAGAAAACTTTTCTTACACTTTATTTTAGCTTTATATTTTCAGACTATTCAAAATACCAGTTTCACACTTTTTACTCATATAAGGCATGCAAATAATAAGTAGATTTATAACTTTTGTTTTCCTTTCCCCTTATATATACTCTTCTCATATTTGCAATAGAACTTGCATAGGTAAAACTTTCTCAGGGGCCTAGAAATCATGTTGCTTTTGATTTTCACCTCACTGCGGTGCTTCTGAAGCATCCAGTTCTGCAAGGTGCCACATATGCCTAAGTAGCGGAAACAAAACTTGAGCCTTCTTAATATTTTTCTCCCTACATGTCTTTGTATAAAGAAGTCAGAATGATACCTCTATGCCTACCTGAAGCACTAAGCAATGATAAAAGTCACTGTAAACAGCACCTCCTCCATTTTAATTGTTGGTAGTCGAGTTTATTAGCTTTCTGTGTTGGGTATGTGCCTTATCCCTATGCTGTGTCCTTAGAGATCTGTGGAGTATTTACATTCCTTCTGCTCAGACTCTGGTGATAATCAATAAAAGCAGCAGTGGCAGGGCTGCTTTCCTACTGTCATGGCTCACTCATTTTGTCCTCCTCTCTTTTGAGGTCCTTTTGTATTCTCTTTCCTCTCCTGAGCTCTTAAAATCCTCCAAGGGAATCCATGCTTATGCCCTGGCGAAAATGGTAATGAATTGGCTGTATTAACGACCTGCTGAGGTGTGCTCTTCTGTCAACTCCCTTCTGTCGTGGATGGTGACATTAGCTACTCTGCCAGAAATGAATATGCTCGCATCTTCTGGGGAATGCTAAGGAAATGCTGGAACAGTTTAGCTTCTACAGAAGTCGTAGAGGTGAATATCCATCTATGTGTGGAAGGGAGTCTGGTTATTCAAATAGCGCAGCATTTTGGGGTAGCATAGTATAAAAGAGGAAGGTCCTGTGAACTAGTATAAAGGCCTCTAAGGATCTGTGCCACACGAGGAAAGACCTGAGGTAATTCTGAAGCGTAACCGAGATATCTCAGCTGAGATGGTGTCGCTGTGGTTATCACCGTTAGATGAGTTGTGGCAATTTTGTCTGCTCCTAGCTGTGTAGTCCTCAGGGTCTTCCATTGCAGCTGGAAGAGATTACGTGTGTGCAGTCAGAAGCAGGGATCCATTTCAAGTTTATTGGTGAATAAGACATAGCAGCTTTAAAATTTAAAAACAAGTTAAAAATAGGCACCACTGTTAGGGACATTTGTGTTTGTTGTGTGACTGTATTGTAATGCAAAGCATGAAGCTTATTTTTTTAATAGTTTCCTGTTGTGAATTTCATTTTCTTGGAAATGAGAGGCTAATAATTCTCAGTGGGATTTTTTGTGGTCAGATGTAAGAAATAAGTATTTGCTCCAGAAGTTTATAATGTCTGCTTCAATTTTTGTCCTATTCAGGAAAATTCTGTGGTTGAAGGTTTCATACTTTAAAATTTTTTTTATTATATGGAGAAATTAGAATATTTGGCTTTACATAGCACCATTTGTCCCGGGCAGTTTGAAGCTTTCTGTGCAGGGTACTTCTTTTAATCCTCACTAGTCTGAAGTACAGTCTTTCTGACTTGTCTGAGGTCGCTGTAGCAGACAGGAAGGTCTCTGATTTCTCAGCCCTAAGTCCTGACCACAAGACTACAATAAATTCCCTGAATCCAAGGCCTGTAGTATTCCTTAAGTCTACGCTTGACCTTCAGATGATGAGCTAACTAGTCCTTGGTCTTTGCAACTGCTGTCACTGCAAAGGCAAGTTGTTTTGACAAAGATAGTTATTCACTGTGTGCATACAGAAAAAAACACTACCAGGGAAAGTTCCACTTACTGTATCATAATTTCTGCTGTCATTAAAAAGTGGAGAAAGTTGTTTTTTTCCCCCTATTTGTCTGCATATTTCAAGCATTGTCTTTCCTTGAAAAATACCCCAGTGACTCAAATGAACTTTCCCCTAAACAGACGACTAAATACTTCACTGATTTTCAGTGCTGTATAAAAATCTGTAGTGTTGGCCTGAACCACAGCAGTCTTCTTCTCTAGTCACTCTAAGAAGAAAGGGTACTGGTGTGAAATTGGAATGATACATGAGTAAATCAGACTCCTGACCTTTGTGTGATCACCATGTGAAGGACAAATTGAAGTACACTCGACCTCCTGATAAAAAAAGCAATTGAGAGAGCAATAAAAGGATATGCAGCTGTAGAAAAAAATATGAGCAAAGGACAGAGTTCAGATTAAAGACAGAAGCAAGAAATAAACAACTCTTTAAAATAACTCTTGTGAAAGTTCTGCAGTGTAAGGGGAAAAATGTTCTCTCCTGCCCTGACCTTTGAAGAGAAGTCATCAGTTCTCTGAAAGTCTGTGTGAAAAGGAAGTGCTAACATCTGTTTCCCCATGTTCTGTCAGTGACTTTGATACTGTTTGAAGGAAGAAATTCAAGAATTCAGTCACGTTGGCTGTTCTACCCAGCAGTGTAAGGAAAGCCCTCTTCTGCTGAGCCTTTCTTTGTTGAAAATGCATCATTCCAGTGGAGCTTGAAACAAGCACTAAACTAAATTGATTGAAATGAGAGTCTGGGAGATTGCAAGGTGAATGAAATTGGATCTGTGGGGTCCACTTCTTTCCTCAGTCACTACAAGATTAATTACTTCAGTTGTAAATGCCTTTCTTTCTTCTCTTGTTAAGAGATAACTTAATAATTCCAGCACTGTTGTGGTTCAGTTAAAATTACCATCTGCCTCTCAACCTTCAAGTATGAGTTCAGTGAAATTAGTGACTCTGAGGAGACCCACTGTGTCTACGTTTTTTTTTCCTTTGTTGGTGAATGGCAGGCACGAGAGGGCAGGTCCCATTCTTTTCTTAGTCTGTCTTCATTCCTGAATATTATTGCCACAAAAAATATCTCCTTACACATGCTTCAGTTGCCATATAAGATGTGCAAATCAAGCACATTTCCTTCACCTCCATAGTGGAAGGCTGAAATGGAAGGAGGTATGGCAGTAGGTACATGGGGAAATCAGTTGAGTATGTCCTGCTTGAATCTTACTGGTGACACAGAATTCAGCTTTGTCAAAGTATTCAGTGTTAGAGCATTTAGCTCGCAGGTTCTTACCCTTCAGCAGCTGCTGCTGGTCAGTGAAACTGATGTAGGCTTTAGATTTTATTGCTAAAAGACTACTAAACAAACCCATTGAGGAGAATTTTCAGGATCTTTCATGGATGCTAAGAAGGAGCTGCAAAGCTTGGCAGCATTCTGCATCCAAACCTGTAAATGTGAACATCTGAATAAAATTACATTAGTTTTCTTTAGAACGTATGTGGCACTTTGTATAATTTGTGTTATAGGAGCACCTACAGCCTTAGATGAGACTGCTGCTATGTGTATGTAGGGATACCTGTGAAATATGGCACTGTAACCACACGTACTTGGCTGAAGGTTTTATACAAGTATTTTACCAAAAGCTGTAATCATTTCTTCCTCACCCAAAGAGCTTAAATAAAGGCAGTCTGATGTACTGTAGCATTTAGTCCTTGGAGAAATTGTGTTCTACATTCTGAACCCACAGGGTGAATCTTTTACACAGTCCCGCAGAGGGGGTTTAAAAAAGAAATGTTGCCAATAGCAACTTGTTCTGTTGGAACAAGCCAAAGTTATTTGAAAAGACAGCACAGAAAAAAAGGGAAGCTGGGGAGAATTAATGGAAAGCTTGTATATTGGCATTTTGAAAATATAAATGAAACAGCCTTAAATTGCATCAGTCCTTCTTCTGATGCTCTTGGCCACCTCCATATCAGCTTCCTGGCCATCAAAGACAATCAACACCATCTGTTATTGTCTCACAGTATTGGCTAGGTTCTACAGGATCTAGTGACGTGCTGATACAAGGGTGGTGAGGGTGGCAATGTCTGTAGTTTGTGTTCTCCTGCACTAAGGATGAGGACCACATAAGAATTTCTTGCTCTCCTACATGCAACTACTTTTAAGTCTTTTTAGAGCTAGACTGCAGAAATTAAGTTACTTGAGGGAGAGGGAAGGAGAATGCAATAATTGAAGATTGCTGGAAGCAAAAAGTAAAAGAACTAAATTTCTGAGAGCTTGCATATATGAGTAATGAATATTAGAATATCTTATCCGCATTACTAACCCTGAAACAAAAGAAATTAGTGAAAATACTCACACGTTCTTTGAAAGTGCCAGTAAGAAAGCATGATCGAGAGGTGGGAATATTTCCCCATTTTCTAGTACTATTTACATGTAGCCACCAGATGGCAACCACAGCCTGCCCACCAACCTCAGCGTATTCGCCTCCCATTTATTTCACTTCTGTGACCGGAGACTAGTTCGACAGAGCCTTCAAAGAAGTCAGCAAAAAGAAATACAACGGTAAAATGAAGATTATGGGTTTGATTCTTCTGATTTTCACGAATACTTTCCTTACAGAGGTGCAGCTACAGCGTTTACAGTTTGAGAAAGTGAGGAATCAGGCCTGCCGAATTTGTATGTGCGCAAAGATGTGCCTGTGTCATGCATTTAAATCTGTAAATTCATTCTTGGAGAGTTACATTCTTATCACAATTCTTTTTCTGGTAAGGTCAGGTCACGTCCTTAGCTTGCGAAGATATTTAATCGAGTTATATTGGCCTAAGCTAGTGAAAATAATAGTCCTAGTTTTACAGTATCTGGTATCATGTAGCCTATCAATACACTGACACTTGTTAAGTCTCATACATTCAATGAGAGAGACTCTGTTCTACTTTCTTCACCCCCATTCATTCTTCCTTCCTTGTTCTGCCTTCTTTCATCCTCCATCACGCCTACTGAGTGGGAGATATGGCAGTACTGTAACTTAATTGGAGTATACCTCCTATGGGGAGCCTGCTACCATCCCATCTCCATGTTTCAGCCCAGCCTTTCACTCTTGTTAATATACTAATGTTAAAAAAATACCTCTGTTCTTCCACTCCGACATCAGCAGCAGCATGAAAATTGAAGATTGACTTACATACCTTGAAGGCAGATTCTTAAATTCTTCAGTAAGAGAGATGATTGTCAGCATTTCGCAGCGATGGAGTTCTGCTGGACTTGACCCTGTGGAAATTTGTCACGGGATTGGACCTTCTTGGAAGAGGACTTGCAGTCTAAATAGTGTGGGGGAGTTATCACCAGGATGAGTCAATCATAGAGTTTATCAAGAGAGAACCAAGAGAGATCCCAGGTATTCCAGGTTACCAGCACTGTAGCATTCACTGAGCAAGCAATATCACTTAAGCCTATTGATCTCCTGACCTTTTAGAACGAGTTTTAATTTGGATGTAGTGGCTACTTAATTTAGAAATTACTGTCCAAGGAGGACACAAAAATCCCAACGCACGAAGCTGAGTTTTCCAATGAGCTGCCAGATGTGTGCTTTGTATTTGGCTTTTATTTTGCCTGTGTGCTGTGAGTTGTTCTGAGCTGGCAGGATTTGGGCAACAAACAAAACCCCAGCGTTTTAATACCCTTGCTACTCCAATGGATAATGTGGGTAGGCAGCCTGGGTGGGGCCATAAATAACAGAGACGTGCACAAAACAAAATGAGGCCTAGTGACTTAATGGCATTTGATTATTTCCAGAATAAATCTCTTTATATTAATGGAGCTTCTCTGTATTTCCTGAGTGCAAAGAAGGGCAGCAAATGAGTCCAAATCTAATTGGACTTTGGTCAGCGTTGAGAGTGTTTGTGGGATTTTTATTTGGTTCTTTAAATAACTTTTTTTCCTTGAAAGAAAAAAGAAATTTAAAAAAAGCCTTTAAAGGAAGACACAATTCAAAATAAAAATTTGCATGGGTGAGTGCATGACAAGACAGGATGCTAGAACTTCCCCCAACTGCTTTGTAATGGAGGACAGTGCAGGGTAGAGGGAGTGGGTGTCTTTTCTCTATAGCAAAAAAATTATAAATCAAAACTTTTGCACAGTTGGGGATTTAGGATGTGCTAATGACTGGGGAATCTTGCACTTGTGTAGGCTGAGGAAGTGACAAGCCAAGTAACAATTTTCTTTTCTTCAGTCACCATGTGATGTGGACGAACAATGGGAGCATTTCTTCCTTCCTGCAAAGTCCTTCTCTATAGATAAGTCTCGTCACTTTTCAGTAGGACATCCTGGCCATCAGCAAGCTCCTGGGGCCATTCTCAGGTTACTCCAGGCTGATGGAAATCAAGTCATAGACAAGCTTAAATGGAAAATTGTTTTAGAGTGCTGGGTTCACTGTGTCTCATAATGGGACGGTGTCCTCCTGTTAGCAGAAAGGAAGCTGTGGTGTACCTAGCTTGATGTGCCTAGGAGGGAGTGCAAACTGAGAGCCACTTGCATGTGTCCCTCACACTTATGCCCTCTCTCTTACACATTAGCTGCAGGAGAGTGCAAGAGGCTGAAGGAGGGTGAAGTCTTAGTTCTGTGAGCAGCTATTTGTTTTCTTATCCTTGGTTTTGGTCTGAGGACTGATCTTCAAAAGGGCCATGGCAGTGAAGTGGATTCCCAAGTCTCAGTTCTGCCTTAAACAGCAGCCTAGACATTTGGAACGCTGCACGGATGAGGGACCACAGGCCCGCTTCATTCCTTCCCACGTATTTCATTTGTTGGTAGCTTTTTTGAAAGGCTTTACCATTGACTGCTTCCTTGACCTACTTTATTCCACATGTGTAGACCAGGAAGGATTCCAGCAGTTACTGTTCATTTTCTTCTGGAAAGAAAAGCTGGCAATACTATTTTTTTTTCATTAGAAAAAAAGAATGTTACTTGTGTCCTAAGGCAAGGTCAATGATTGCCTTCAGTGTAGGTAATGTGAAAAAACACACATATTAAACATTTTGCTTTGAATATTAACTGCCAGTCCTTCACTGAAATAAAAGATGCTACATCCTTATATCTTCAGGAGTGTTTTGAGTCCAACATGGATACCCTGAGCTGTTGGTGCCTTTCTGTTTTCAGTCTTGAAGATCAGGTGTTCAGACTAGAATAGCTATGCTACTGTTCATTTCTGTTAGAGCTTTTGAAGCTTCCCAATGTCTTAAAAACAAAACATAACCCAAAAAAGCAATTTCCCATTTCTGAGAGTATAAAACTGACCCTTGCTGCTCCAAAACAGTATCATGATTCATTAAAAAATATTTGGTTGTATTCAACTTGGTATTGCACTAGAGCAGTGGTAAAACCTGACCTCCTAGAATATATATTGTATAATTTATAGATCTCTAATAGCTGCTATAATATAGACTTATTCACTTTCAGTAGACAGATACACAGGAAAGAACAGACATGTTATATTGGTATTACTTAAGAGGGACATAGACTATAGAGCACTGCAGGAACTGTAAATTACTTGCCAGGCTTCTCTTTGCTGCATAACTGGAGTTATGTTATTCTTTAAAAATGCATTTGCAATGGTACTGTCTATCGAATATTTACATTATGAAAGATCCTTGAGGCTGCTAAATGCTTTGGTTGGGGGTAGGAGAATTTTTTATTATGCTAAAGTACTCTTGCAAACATCTTCATCTGGTATGTTTGCTGGGCTGTTGGGATACTTGATAATTTTGTGAGTGGAGTCACCGGTAAGGATGATGCCGTGGTGCTTATCCAGAAATTGCTTTCAACAGGAGAAATGTTTGTGAAGCTCAGTTTGACCATTGGTCCTTGCCTTGATCCGACTGCTTCGGGAAGTGGTTGTGCAAGGACTGTACCCTTGGATGTTTTTGATGTGTTCTGTGCTGCATGGCAACAAAAGAGCGCAGTGGCTAATTTTACCAGATGTTATACATGAGGAAATTCCATCTTGCATATTTGTTTTTTTAGAATAGAAACATCTTGAACTTTTATTATCATTACAGAAGGTATCTGTTTATATTCCAGTCAGCAATGTTGGTACTACTCCTGAGACCACATGAAAATGCCTCTGCCTTTACATCCCCATCATCTGTATCCTTTACAATGTATGCTCTCATATCTTTGCCTACTTCTTATATCAACAGTGGAATGTGTGTTTGGGAGGAGAGAATGTTGTCTAACAAGTGCAATAGAAACCTGTGTTAAGACTTTCAAAAATGGTTACTTATGGCAAGAATTCCATTTGAGAGAAAACAAAAGACCTTATCTTATTGTTGCTGCTGGTCATTCAATTTTGCAGACAGGCATAATTTGTAAAATCTGTCTCTGAGCTGTGTGAAGGTTTGCGTCTGAGACTCTGGCTCTGACTTGCAGTGTCAACTGGAAAATGATCCTCTGTGTAATTTGAGGGACTCATTTTTCTATAGAATAAAGCACAGTCAACTGTATTCAATTTTGAGTTTTATTAAAATAAACATATAAAGCAGTTCTCAAATGAAAACTGTTACAGTGAAGCAGGTCTTGGTTTTTCACTCATTTGTACTCTTACAACTATGTAGGGGACAATAGAGCCAAGGGAGAATGTGATCAAACTAGAAAAGAAAGACTGCTTCTGCAGTCATAGTGATAGAATAGCAATTGTACCTACAAAATACTTATTGAATAACTGAATTATCCATTGGAACAAAGGGAGGAGGCAGAAAATGAGATGGGAATGGCTGAAAGGGTCTGTTGAACAGCCTGGATCAATAACAGATAGGCTGATCAGATTCACTGCTTGAATTTCACCCCAAAATCACGTGGAGGATGGTTTTGTTGAAGGAGTGCAGAGTTTTCTGTGTGTGATACCATAAAGAAAGCATTGCAGGTTTCCAGGCAATGGTCTGGAGGACAAGAATGATGCTGTGAGGTTAGAGATGAGCACTGTAATCACATTAGATCAAGGAATGTTGTGCTGTTGTGTATTCCTATTTTCTAGCTAATGTGCGTGTTTGATTTCTAACATACCCAAGGGTACTATGACCCATCAGCTCTTCTGTGTATGAAATACAAGACAGTTCAGCAGAAGGTGAAAGATTCTCAAACCTGAATACTGGCCACTAGGCCGTGACATGGCATCCTTTCCTTCTACTTCACGGACCACTCTATCTCATCTCCACAACTGCCTCAGTCAGACAATGAAGCTCCCCCTAAATTCACCATTTTTTTCTCTTTCTACCCATCACTCAACAATGTGCATCAATGTGACTTGGCTGTGCCTGCAGATTGTTGTCTCAGACATGGCTCTATTTATAAATGAGATCCTATTCAATTGCTGTGCAGTTGCTCTGTGCTCCTGTAAAAGTCACTGCCATAAACTTTTTCATCAGGAGGATGAGAACTTACTCCTTCCTTGGCCAAAATTTGTGCCATAGTATTTATAAGAGCTTTGAAGAGTCTTATTCATTTTTCAAATGATTCAGGCAAAAAACCCCCAACCAATATTTGACTCTTAATTCTGTTTGTATTCATGTGCTACCCTTGTCCCCACGGTGTCTGAATGCCTTTAGTTAAAAAATAAGACTAAAGCCTGATGTCTCTGGGGCTCCCTGTTTTCTCTCCTTGGAGGAATTTACAGTTGTGTATCCTATCCACTGGACCATTAGAGCAGCAACAGTATTCCTGAATTTAATCTTTCTCCACACACTGCCTTGGTAATATCTAGTAGTATTGTTGAATTAAAACCTTTTTGACTTTTTTTTTTTGCTAACATTCTTGTCTGGATCTGGTCCTTTACATTTTATAGGCAACTATGAAATGATAAAACCTGTCCTCAAAACTGCTGCTTGGTATATAGAATCATAGAATGCGTTGGATTGGAAGGGACCTTGTGGTAAACCGACCCACTATTTTAAAATGTCTTTTTAAGTCAGCTAAAAAGAACTACAACTCCCATGAATCATCAG
>JAVSBS010012173.1:18660-44570 GCA_033124195.1 Coracias cyanogaster
TTTTAAAGATGAGCACGATGTTTGCCTTTTTCCAGTTGCTAGGGACTTCACCTGACTGCCAGGACTTTTCAAATATTATGGAGAGTGTCTCGGCAACTGCATCAGCCAATTCCCTCAGGACTCTGGGATGCATCTCATCAGGTCCCATGGACTCGTGTGTGTAAAGGTTCCTCAGTCACGAACCTCGCCCGTGCTTACTGTGGGAGGGACTTTGTCTACCTGGTCCCTGTCTTGTGGGCCATCAACTAGAGGGCCGTGAGGCGAGTGGCTGCCAGTGAAAACGGAGGAAAAAAAAGTTGTTGAGTACCTCAGCCTTCTTCTCATCCATTCTTACTACTTCACCATTGTCTATCACCAGGGGGGTACACCTTCTTTGACCTTCCTTTTCTGATTTAGATACTTACAGAATCCCTTCTTTTCTTTGTATCCCTCAACAAGTTCAGCTCCAGCTGCACCTTGGCCTTCCTGACTTTTTCCCTACATAACCAGGCAGTGTCCCTGTATTCATCCCAGGATACCCATTCCTGTTTCAACTGTTTGTGCAGTTTGTGCAAGACTATACATGGGACTAGAAGGTACAGTACTCACACTGGATGCAGACCCATGTCTTCAGACATACCTAATGGCAACAATTCCAACTGAGGAGAAAGTGAAAATAAGAACCCGCTTCTCATTTTCTTGCTGTCTTTTGCTTTTGTAAAATAAATACTTTCCTCTTATTACGTTAGAGGTATTCTATTTGAGCCACATTGTATATTCGTATCACCAGACTGCCATGGTTTAGAAGTCTAGCTCACCCCTCTAATACCATTTGTGTCAGAAGCTAAAGTTTTATGAGGGTGTCTCTAAAGAACAGCATGGTATTATTGGTCTGAATAATGGAAAAGTGGTTTACGTTATTTTTGCCCATTGAAGCTGTCTGTCACATGCAATACAGATACTGCCAATACAATGGTTAAATGCAATGACTTAAAGATAGCTAAGGATGTTTTCTGATGCTTGGATGGTGTTTATTGCCTTCCTAATGCTCCCTGAAAGAATCCTTATAAATGACAGACTCTTCTGATTACCATCAAAGAAAAAAAATCACTATATTAGTATGGGTGTAATTTGGAAACCGTTCTTTGTTTTTCCATGGTTCAGTGATAACACCATTTTATACATCCTGCATTTTAAGTCCTTTCCAAATGTGCTCACCTATTTTCTGCCTAGGGCATTAGAATACATGGCTCAATAAAAACAAACAAACAAACAAACAGAGCCCAGAGTGATAATCTTTAAAAAGAAGGCAATATACTATTACTAGAACAGGATCTAGATTTTGTGATAAAATTTATTACATTGAAGTCTGGATCACAGCATTGAAATACAACATAAAGTAAAAATCAGCCTTAATACTTGATGCACAAAATATCCTCTGACTCATAGTAAGACAAGGTTTTGATTGCATTTGAATTCATCCATTCTGTTTCAGAAAAAAAAACAACTCACCCCAAACCATTTCTGGCTCTAGGGCAGATCAATAGCAAGAAGAGATTATAGTTACTTCAGGAACATCAGAGCCAAGTTTAAGTCCATGCTGTAAAAAACACTTGAAAAATGCTGTAAAGAATAGTTGTATAGTAGGTAACCACAACTAAGTAGACCAAAATAAAACCGTGATTCAGTTTTTTATGTTCTCCAATATAAGATAACATAAAAGAAAATAAAGTCTACTTTGTGGAGAGCAGTAGGAACTAAGAGGCAGCAAGTTGGCTCCATCCTGGAGTGACTGAAACAAGAAATGAAAGTAAAAGGAGGAGCCCTACACACTGTGGCTTTTTCTATGCCAGAAGAAACCAATGAATTTAACTGATGCAAACATGCAAAATATCTCATGAAATAAGACAGGCATGGAAACATGACTCAGAAAAGTCTTTGCTCAGCTTCTTCAAAGCTTCTCTAAACTGATCCCTTGGGTTACAGCATGCCCCGTTTAGACAAAGATGTTAAATCCAGACCATGCAACTATTCACTGTCTATCATAAAATTACAGTGCTGAGTCTCTGGGTTCCTTTAACTTGTTCAGTTTTCATTAAAGTTTCATCCTCTTCATTTTTACAATTCAAGCAGAGGCAGGATTATCTGGGCAGTGGTAAGGAGAAGGAAAAGCCTGGCAAGGAGAAGTAGTGTGGTGGAAGCCATGGAGATCTGCAGTTTCTGCAGAAAACAGGAGGGCAGTAAAAAACACCATCAGGTTTCGAGCAGTCACAAAACCAGAAAATGCTAATATTTTTACTGAAGTTTTGGTAGTCTTCATTCTAAAAGACCACATGAGACTTTTTTTAAAAAAAAAAACCAACTGAAAATTCACTTTTCTTCAAGGAAAATCTATTAATGAGTCAACTATCAGCTGAAGTGGAGACTGACTCTGTGACCTACCCCATCAAATATGCCAGTGGCACACTCTAATGCTGGCATTTCTTAACTTGATTCTTGACTTAAATGCCCTTTTAACATACTCATTAGTGGAATTTTCTAATTAAAAAATTCAACAGCTAAAGAGACATCATCTCCTACAGAAGTCACATGGAACCAACCTGAAAACCTACATGGTTCATTAGCTGAACTGGCAATTTCAGATCCCAGAGCAGTTCTCTACCACTTCTGCTAATTGAATAACTTGTAACAGAAGAAGGCCGTTATCTTTTTTATACACCTGTCACAAAAGGCAGAACAATTTATTCTATGGAAATAAAGTTTTTGCTGCCTAGAAAACCTAAGGAATCCAGAGGCTTAGAATAATATGGCCATTTTTAAGAATTGCGGAGGAAAGCATTGTCATAAGATTATCTGTCTGACCCCTTCCTGATAACTCTGCCTCCTCCTTTTTCCACTTTTCAATGTTGCTGTCTATCATGATGCCCTGCACAGTGTGTCATTTGGTTTCATACCCTCTTTTGTCTCACTTTTCTTGTGCCATGTTCTCACCCTTCTTCATTTAAATCACCCTCTTTCTTGTCTCTTGTCCTTTCCGTTCAGTAAGGTCAGGATCCCACAGATACAAATACCATTCCCACATATAAGTTACTACATGTGATTCACAAGAGTGATCTGTATTTAATTACATTACCTCCCATCTGCTTCACACATTATTTCTAGTGCTGCTGTGTTATTTTTCTGTAATTTTTTTATTTGTGGCAGCTTCTAAAGTACCATCACATCTTTTCTATATGATGTGGTTCCAACAGGAACTATAATACCTGCAGGACACACCAGACACTGTAACAATACATTCTACCTTCCCCATATATTTCTCTATGTTAGCAAATCAGAATTCCTTCTCCAGACTTCCGGCTGCAAAGAGTTAATATCTACAGGATGAGTCATCCATGTATACTCTCATCTACAGCAGAAGAGTATCTTCAGACTGCTGTCACAAGACAGCCACACATCACAAGGTAGCAGCAAGCCATTTACTCTTTTGATGATGATGAGACTGTAACAACAACAACAATACCACTTTGTAGTGAAGAACTGAGAAAAATGGTAAACAGATTAATAAATTCTTGTCACAATTTGCATTCATCTTCTACCCAAGCATGTGCCATGGCAATCTTTCAGTGCTTGTGGTGAGACATCAAGTTTTCCCTCTTAATAGCCCCAGGAAATGAAAATATTTCTCACATATCATTCTTAGAAATCTCTTCAGGAATAGGTCACATCACATCTAGTGACTTTCTCCCAAAGCAATTCAACAATAGCTTTAAAATTCGAACCTCAAATTGTACTTCATTCTGACATTATGGTACAAAAACATGAACCATGAGGGAAGCCATAGTGTTCGACATTGCACAGGCCTGCATCTGTGCTACCTGACCTGCATGCTGTGAACAGGAAATAAGGCCAGGAGTGATTCACAAGGGTTTTCAAAACAGCAACTTCAGAAGGATATCTATCCTAGCTACTTTTAGTGAGGTTTTAAATATACATAACTGTACAGGGTGCAGCTGTCCAGGTGCTGGCACGGGAGGCTGCAGGGTGGCCTCTGTGGGGAGTGGCCAGGACTGCTCCACATCGGACACAGCCAGTTCCAGCCGCTCCAACAGACACACCAAAGGGCATGGCTGAGCCCATCAGACATGATGGTGGCATCTCAGGGAAGTCTGTGTAAGGAAGGGCAAAATGCTGCCTGGCAGTGAGGAGCAAGGGGGAAATGTGAGAGGAATAGCCCTGCAGACACCAAGGGGAGAGCAGGAGAAGGGAAGGAAGGGCTCAGGGTGCCCAAGTAGGGATTCCCCTGCAGCCCATGGAGGACCTGTGCGAGAGCTGTTTTTTCTTGAACAACTGCAGCCCTCAGAAAAGACCTGCATTAGAGAAATTTGTGAAGGGCTACAGCCTGTAGAGGGGGCCCACGGTGGAACAGCGAAAACTGTGAGGAGGAAGGAGTGGCAGTGATGAAGTGTTATGGACTGCCCATAACCTGCTGTCTATGTCCCTCTGTGCCACTTGCGAGTGGTGGGGAGAAGGTAGTGGAGTCAGGTGAAGTTGAGCCTGGGAAAAAGGGGGAATGGGGAAAGAGGGTTTAGTTTTTGCCATGGTTTCTCACCATCCAAATCTATTTTAATTAATTAAATCTATTTTCCTCAAGTTAAATCTGTTTTTCCTGTGGCAGTAATTGGTCACTGATCTCCCTTGTCCTTATCTCCACCCACAAGGTTTTCCATTTTATTTTCTCCGTCTGTCCTGCAGAAAGGGAGGAGCAAGAGTGCAGTGTGGGAGACCTCCATCAGCTAGCCAAGGCCAACCCACCACAATACCTTCAGAGAGCACCTCTGCCTCAATTGCAGAAATACAATCTCAGTGAAGAATGGAATTCCAGCAAGCACACCCATAGCTTCTTTCTGTTTCAGCACCACTGCACACTTTGTGAGCCAGAGGATCAACACTAAATACCCTATATAGACTGCATTGATTACACAGAGATTGGAAGGGTAATATTCAAATTAATTACCATTCAGTCAATAAAGAGGATATTATGGGTTTCAGCTCTACATAAGTTTATATTTCATGTACAAAATGGTCACTAAAAACAATGACAGGACAATATTTCTTGTGATTTAAAATTTAAAGCATTATTGACGCATTTCTATTTTAAGATGAAATTTCCTAACCACTGGAGTTAAGAAAAAAATTTTTCCCATATGATATAGTTTGGTGTCATTTTATTAGTGCCACTGTTTACTCAAGATCTCTTTCTGCAGGCACAGAAACCACATTTTAAAATAGATGTTGACTTCCCTATTCATACCAACATTCATTTTCAGTGTGGTCTAATGACAGCATCAAGAATGCAAAACCTGATCATTTACCACTAATAACCATCTTCTTACTCAGGTTGTGTGATGTGCTTGAATGTCAAATTTTTTCTGCCCTCTACCAAAAATAAAGCACTTATCAGATACATAAAAAGGTAAGCTCTCAGAAAGTACTTCAAAGACCTAAGTATTACATTATTTCTATTCCCATAGTTAATCACGCAGATACAATCTGTCCCAATAAAGAACTTCAGGTACCTACAATGTTGGTGCCCTAATGTCTAGTGTTTAGGTACAGAGCAGCAGCATGAAGTTTATTAGCAGCAGATAATCTCTATGCAGGATATGAAGAGGTTATGCAATTCAAAAAGTCATTCCTTTCCACTCCGAGACAGCTAAGGAGACACTATGCAAGCACAGGGCTACTCCTGAAATCCTGCCTTTGTGTACAGCCTAAGCACAGATACACGGCTTCAGAAGACGCTCAACTGCACACTCAGTAGCCAAAGCCCAAATTAAGCCATTTTTTAATTGTAACCTGAAAAAAGAAAGTAATCATCACATAGATACTATCTCAAAACAAAAAGCATTTGCCCAGGCACTAGAAGACTGAGATAGAATGCCTTTCTCAGCCTGAAGGAGCTTAAACCAACATTTCTAAGCCTCCTACAATATATACCACCAGGCAATGCAAAAAGTTGAAAGAGCTACCTACACTCCTCTCAGTGAAGCTGTGACATATTGCTGAAGAGAATTGAAGGCATGTGAAAAAAAAAGCCTGGGAATCTGGTCCTTGTTCCCAAGACTCTTTCTCTCATTTATATTTGAGGATAAAACACAGCAAACCTCCTCCCTTCTCCTGTTGCAGCAACTTCATGCAGAACAATCACAACTGCACAGTAGTGCCTGCACACATTCAAACTCACTCCAGAACCATCATGCCCATTAGGACTTGTGAAGGATCACTGCAGAGGAGCATACAGCTTCAGTTTCCTGATTGGGTTTATATATGATTAAGTGTTGAGCTGATCAGACGGAAGCAATTACAGCCATAAAAATGTGTAAATGTAGCCATTTTGAAAACCCACATCAAACAGAACTGCTAATGAACTGAGGCTGACTTAGAGTTCATTGACCACTGATTGGAGGCTTTCAGGATCTGAAGCTTCAATTAAGAAGCTTCCATTTTGTCAAATTGCACAACTAGATCTTAAACTAAATATGTGTGTGTCACAGAAAAAAAAAAAACCTATCAGCAGAGTCACTTATTCCCTGATGGCCACATAACTCATCTGAGTATTAAAGCCATCAACAGTTATGAGTACTTGACTGACAGTGTATCCTCACAACACTTCTATTTCTTTTAGTGAGACATGCTCAGGAAGCTATTGCAATAATTCCTGTATTTTTCTTTGTCCTCCCACAGGGAAATATGAGTCCTTTGTGATGGTGACAGTGCATCTCATTAGGTATATGCATCCTGTATGTTGGAGACATTCACCAGTGAATTAGAAGACATATTCTAAAAATAACAACAGAGCAAGGCTTAGGTTAGACAGCAGTAACTCTTCTTTAGATTATAGAGAGGCTTAAAAGGTTTATTTGGTGTGCAATATGCTATTCTTCAAAGTCTATTGGAAAAAATGGAGCATTTTCTACAGATTGGAAGCACTTTGGCCTCTGTCAAGGTTTAGGGTCAGAGCCATCCAGTAGGCCTGTAACAGATGTTCTTTGTTAACCCCTCTCCATTCCCAAAGGAAGAGAAAGGGAATGAGGGAGAGAGACTTATGAATCAGAAAAGAAAACTATATCAGCTTTAATGAAAATAATAGTAGTAGAATGGAATATATACAAAACCAACATAAAACCCAACCCCCTGATGGCAATTACATCACAATCACCACTGATGCTGTAGACTCAGTGGCAGATGGGAACCAGGAGCTGGATTCTGAAACTGAATTAAGGAACACACGGATCAGGAGAAAAGGCAGAATGGACGGAGTCCTCCTTGGACATCAGCCATTGAAGAAAAGAGCTTGACCTTCCTGAACCCTCAGCTTTATACTAAATAGGATGTATATGGGCTGGAATATCTTGTTGGTCAGCGTAGGGTCACCTGTCCTAGCCAATCCTCCCCACAGCTGCGGCCTTTCACTTTCTGCACCCCGCGATGTGGTACACAAGAGTTAGCCGTGACCTTGGTCTGTGCACCAGTCCTTGGCAGTAACTCTAAACATTGAGCATTACCCCTGCTAGAAGAAGACACTGGAAAAATATGCCGCTAACTTCAGAAAGTGCCGTTAGTTAGAAGAGACTCCGCTGAAAAGTAAAATCACTGAACAGAATTAGTTTTGTTCTAGCCAGGACAGCCTCAGCTGCGTTTTTGCTGCATTCCAAGCATGTACTTTGGCTTAAAAACAAGATGTGCGGCCAGCAACATAAAGGAAAGCCAGAATCAGTCATATAGGATCCTCTACTATCATTTCACTTCAAATCTGTTGAAAATACGTACTGGTTAGCTCCTAAGAAATGTGACACTGTGCTTGCGCATGATCAAGCTAGATGAACATCTGTCCAACTTTACAGATGATAGAACTATCAGCTAAAGATAAAAATATTTTCTTCCTATTATTTAATAAAATTTTGTTTAGATTAAAATAGTAACATGAAAAATATACCTGTGGTTATGAAAATACTCTAGAGGCTACATGAATTAAGATGACACTGAGTGCAAGAGTCAGTAAAGGGTCTAAAACCAACCATATCCTTTACGAGTCACCAAGAAATTTGAATCACCTGGAAAAAGAAGAGAAACTTTATTTTTAACCTTCTTTCTACACTTCATTCAGCTGTATTCTGAAAATAAATTCCATTCCCTGATGTGAATTTCCCTTGCCCATCCAACATTTCAAATCTATATAACTTAATCTATACACTAATGCACTCCTAATTTTCTGGGGTAGTCAACCACACAAAACACTAACCCAGATCATTAAAAGAAGTGGAAAATCTAAACAAAGACATAACAATTAATTCTGTGAAAGCAATAGCTCTACCACAAACCTATGAAAAAATATTTATAGCATTGTTTTTTCACGCAGGGTGTAATTTAGATAGCTAATTCTTCCATCAGTTTATTTTATGACTGCCACATCTTTGAGGTTTTAAAGAAACAGTCTCTAAATCTGTCTGTCCAACTTTTAATTTCTTTTTGTTTCTCTTTCCCTTAACCTGAAATTTAGGCAGATTATTCAGTCAGTCATTGGCTTTGCTTCATTCCTGCTTAGTGCCTCTGAACTTAATTCCCAGTGGTACTTTATCTATCCTCTGAGATAGAATTTCATTACGATATTCCAAGCTGCTAAGGGCTTGGGATAGGGAGATTTCATCTAGACATAGTACCAAACTTCAGAGGAAAAATGAAGCATTGCATTATAGCATTTCAGTCCACTCTCTGTTCAAGTGGCATACTAAGGAGCTAAGACTGACTTCTATAAACTGCTATTATCAGCTTCTCTGTTAATAGGAAGCTATAATTTGTCAGTAGTCAATTAGCCTAGGAATAAATGTCTGTCTCTTCTCAGCCACCCTCATACAACCGCACAGACAGAAATAGCCCAAGAATAGGAGACCTGTGTGTGAGATCACCTGTATGACATGAATGGCATCAGTAAGTTTTTTTTAATGGGAGGGCATGAAGGAACACAGTTACAACATTATACGATAAGATCACTGTCATATCTAAGGCTCAGAGGAAGAGGGTAGCTTAAAGCTACTGCTAAATCATGGAGCAAAGAATGAACCAGAAGAGTTGCAATATATATAAAATGCAATTTTACTTGGAACAGAAAATGTGGTTTTGATTAATTTTAACATTGTAGAATATGCAATACAAAAATGTCAGGAGTTTCCCATTTACTAGCTAAAGCCCCAGGACCTGGAGCACTTAGGCTTTGGGGAGATTTTTAATGTGGTTTTTTGTGTCTTTTTTTTTTTTTTTTTTTTTTAAGAACTGTATTGATTCATCCTCCTTGGCTGCTCTGTAACATTCACACTGGCTGAAAAATACTGCATTATATACCTCTGGTAATCAAGGTTCTTTCTTTTTGATAGGCAATTCTAGATAACTTATGAAATGTTAACCCCAGCAAAAGAATGAAATATTTTCTTTTTTCATTGCACTCCTTTGAGGCTGTCATGGTCCAGAAAGCACCATTAAGGCATGCATATGACTTAGCACCGAAGAATCTGAATTGCTTTGTTTTCATTCCCCCAAGCTCAGTGTATGTCTTAGATATTTACAGAAGTAGAGAACATTCTTCATGAGGCACAACATCAATTTCATCAATACAAGACTTCCAATACAAGCAGATTGCTCTACCGAATTTTAAATTTGTAAGATAAAGTATGTGCCCCCTCCAAAATTGCTAGAGTCCTTTTTTTTTTTCCTGAGGGCCTATTTTCTTTACGCATTCAAACAAATATATGTGTGGTACCTTCCAAGTATTTTCTACAGCATTCCTATTTCTTATCTGTTTTAATTGGGTTCTCAAATAATTATAAATAGTGTCAAAACACATGAATTTAAAAGCATAACTAACAAAAAACCAGGGAAAAAACCTCCCCAAATATAAACAAAACATTGTCTTTTTAAAAATAAATCAATTTGGTACAAAATTGTGACATTAATGGGTACTAGCATCCTTTTCTAGTTTGTCCACGTAGTCCAAGAATCTCCTGTAATTACACTAAGTTTCTTAAGTATAGTATGCATTTAATATATTAATTCTTGCAGCAGGCAAAGTGTTTAAAATGAATAAAGTACTGAAAGAAATAATTATTTATAGATGATTAATCTTGGAGAAAACAGTATACACAATATGTTAACCATCTCTAAGTAAAAAAAACATTGGAGTATTTTTTAATTCCTAGTATGTAAATGTAAACTAACAAACAAACAAGCAAAACTAGTCTGTGTAAGAGAAACAGAAACAAATAAAATCTACAAAATACTACATTTCATTTAGAAAATGTCACCACAAAAATTTCCAAATTTTTCTGTAAGGAAAACTGTCAAAAGGCATTTCAACAGTGAACTACATTTTTTTCCTTGAAAAGCGGACTCTTTGTCAACTTTGTCAAAAAATTCACTCCTGTTTCGTGAGGTCTGTAGGTTGGCCAGCAAGAAGTACCAAGCAGAAGCTACAGATCATTTGCACTGACTAGTCTCTGGTCCTCACATGATGAATTTCCAGGTCTTGGCTGCATTCATGGCATGGTGACAGTCAGAAGCACCACCATCATAGTCAGAATTAGCAGGCAAGTTGGCCAGCAGTCTCTTAAGAGAGACAATAGAATGTGAATGAGCCTTGTAGTTAAGCAATAGTTTTATTCAGGAAAGATTCCACAAAAAATAACATTGACTTGAAAAAGCACATAATTGAGTTACACAGTCACACACTAATGTCCAGCTCAAGTCTATATTAAGTCAAAGATCTGGTTTTAATAATGTATTCTTGCAGGACTTCATAAAAAATATCATTTCCAAACAGCACTGGGAAAAAGAAAGAATGTGCTGAAATGTAAAATAAAAGTGTCTCTTTTTCCCTTCAGAGTCCTTTCACTCATCTCCTTGGTTAAAGTTCTTTCAGTGCCTGTTAATTAATTGCTGTGATTGAGGTCAAGTTTGAAGATGATATGAGGTTAATTTTAGACTCTCTCGAGTGCAGACTAAGAAACTCATTACTGTTACTGATGCTTGAGTGTCAAGATAGGTAGACCTATAATATCTCAGCATCTCAATGATATTGACCTTTCTGTAAAGAAGTACTGCCTTGGCCTATGTCATAGAGGTCTGCTCCTAGTACCTTTTTAATTTCGATTCTGTTGCCAGATTATAAATCACAAGTGAGAGCTCAGGGTTTCTAATTAGTCTGATGTTCTCCACGGAGGCTAGCAAATATAATGTAGTAACACATGTAACTAACCACCACTGAAAGTGCTCTTAGCAGAAAACCAATTATAAAGAAAATGAAAAAAGAGAAAAATTGCTCTGTGCTTACTCGGTGCTCACTACCAACTGGCTTAGTAGAAGTGCTCACTACCAACTGGCTTAGTAGAAAACACGTGATTAGTCCAATTGCTGGCCAGCAAGAATCTTACTGATTGTAAGTTAAGTTTATACTTGATAAGTTTATTATAAGGAAAGTTCAAACTTCACTTACAATCTGTGTTTGTATTATAAACATTTCATATCAAATCTGAAATGATTACACACTACCCTACAACCACTGCTTACAAAGTGACAAACAATAAAAGGAACCACTTCTGACATCTACTGTACCAGAGCTAGAAAGCAAAGACAAGCTACGCAAGGCACTGATCAGGAGCTGAAGCTTGTTAATTAAAATCACAGCCCATTCCTCCGCTGTATGTATTAAAATAAAACTTGTCTTTAGCTCCTGAGTGGAAATAGAGGAATGACTTGAATTATAGACAAGGAGGGAAGATTTAAGTACTGAAGAAATGAAAACCCCACACAGTCTGCAGTAGTCCAGCATGTGAATGTGGTTTCACTGATGTGTCTGAACTGCCTTTAAAGTAGCTAACTTGGCTAGCAACAACAATCTGCAACTGCTGAGCTCAGCAGAAACTCACCAAGTGTGGGAAACTATTCAGCTACCTTCAGCTAAGCTCTGCGGTACTACAATTACACCACTGCGTAACACAAGTCCCACGATAGAATCCTTTTGCATGCATAATACCAATAGCTGTAGAGCAGGCAAACCCTAAACCAATTTTTAAAATGGGATTTAGCCAGCTAAATCATAGAATGGTTTGGGTTGGAAGGAACCTCAAAGATCATTTAGTTGTAACCCCCCTGCCGTGGGCAGGGACACCTCCCAATAGACTAGGTTACTCAGAGCTCCATCCAGCCTGGTCTTGAACACCTCCAGTGTTGGGGCATCTACAACAACACTTGGCAACCTGTTCCAGTGACTCACCACCCTCAGAGTGAAAAACTTTCTCCTAATTTCCAATCTAAATCTACCCTCTTCCGTTTTAAAGCCATTACTCCTCGTACTATCACTACAAGCCCTTGGAAGAAGTCCCTCTCCAGCTTTCTTGTAGGCCCCCTTCAGGTACTGAAAGGCCCCAATAAGGTCTCCCCAGACCCTTCTCTTCTTCAGGCTGAAAACCCTAAGTCTCTTAGCCTGTCCTCGTAGGAGAGGTGCTCCTGCCCACTGATCACCTTAGTGACCCTCCTCTGGACCTGCTCCAACAGGTCTATGTCCCTATTGTACTGGGGGCTCCAGAGCTGCACACAATACTCTAGGTGGGGGTCTCATGAGAGCAGTGTAGAGGGGGAGAATCACCTCCCTCGACCTGCTAGTCACACTTCTTTTGATGCAGCCCAGGATGTGACTGGCTTTCTGGGCTGCATCTGTACATTGTTGGCTCATGTTGAGATTTTCATCAACCAACACCCCAAAGTCTTTCTCCTTAGGACTATTAGGTCTATTATTAATATACTAGGTCTTAAACTATCAGGTTTTTTAGGCACTGTTTTGGTCTGTTAAAAATGCTTCAGAAACACAGGCCTTTGTCTCTCTTCTGAAAACTTACATGGCCGTATACAGAGAGATATAGAGCACTATCAAAAGCCAATTCTAAAAGAAAATAAATGTTGACAATGTAAACTGCAGCTTGTGCTCTGTTCATGACAGCTATTTCAATATTGTTTATTTGTGGGTCAAGTCCTCCATGGCTTGTGTAAAGAAGGTGTCTCTTTCCATACAATTTTTTCAGTGAACAATCAAGCCACCAGTCCCTAAAGCAGTCAGTGGCATTCTCTCTTTAACCTAGATTGTGTCTCCCTCTGATTTTGCCAGAATTCAAAACCCAATGTGTTTTCCAGGAAAGTCATCTGAAACAACTGAAATCCCATAAAATTCCTGTAGGCAGGCATAGCAAGATACTAAAAAACATACGCTCAACATGGAATATGTTTTATTCCCACTGAAAAGACTTTTGATGCAGCATAACAGAAGTTAGGAAAACCCTTGAATACTTTGTTAAGCAGGAGTCCGATTTCCTTGATAAGTGTAAGATCCACTCATCAACAATATAATAATGGCAAATAGTTCCAATTATCCATCGATATAATACATTAACACTCAGCTATGCACAGAGAATGATTCCTAGTTTGGTCAAATGTTCAAGAGTAAAACTAAGCTTGATTCCAGAAAGACCAAATGGCAGACTTTAAATATAAAATATCCCAGAATCCTCTAGATTTTTTGTTTGTTTGCTTGTTCAAAATGAATGTAATTCACAAGATCCACATTTCTACATTTATTCTTGCGGCTATTTTGGAAATCAAGTAAATTAATTATTTCAGCAGTGCTTATACATGTGACACTGCTTTCTTTCTTCCATATGATGGTTAGGTTAGACAAGCTTGTCTTAAGGTTATAAGTGCTAGGACCAAAGCTGTCTTTGAGGTTACTGGCTTTTAAATTTCTCCTTTCTCTGGTATGTTAGGACATTTAGTTAGAAGACACTGCAATTATAATTTTATTGAGCATTATTGGCCTGATATCATGAGTCAATAAAAAAAAAGAATAGTATGGAAAGCAATTCATATAAGTCCTGAAAATATAAATTTTCACATATATACTGTATACATGTAACTACATAACATAACTAAAAAAGCATGAATGAATAAATAAGCTTAGTCCAAACTGGAATATCTTTTCTTTACTAAGCTTTTATTGCACCTTGATGACTAGGTTTCTTTCCAACATTTACATCAGCTACAAACAAGGAACTCAAATGTTTATAAAACATCAAAATAAAATGGAATTATATTTAAGATTCTAATCATTGTTCATCTTCTTCTGTCTTAAATTTTAATGTCTTTAGACACACTATATATTAGAGTATCTCTTCAATTTTCCTTTTCAAATGTGCATGTGCTTAAACAGAAAATATAAACACAGAACCTCTTTGAGTGGAGGAGAAGGGAGTGGGAAGCCATCCTAAAACAGAGTTTCAGCATCACTAAGAATTTCAGTTCACCACATTAATTCACTGTATGAATAAATGGGATTTCGGATGTCTGTGACATTTCCTGGAGAAAAAGGGATTCTTGAAACAGCCCTCTTCACTACTTCGAATTTATTTCTAAAGTGATGAATTTGTTATGCAAAACAAAAGAGGCTTGTGCTGCATTTTTAGGGTTGTTTTTTTTTTTTACAAAATTGACTTAAACTGCCTTAAAACATATGCCTTTGTATTTAAAGCAATACATATTTAAAATATTTATCTGCCTCAATGAGGACTCACATCAGAGGGAACACAAATTGAACTCCCTTAGCAAGAGGCAAATCAACTGGGTACTTCAGAGTACTCATTTAGCTCCATCTATAATACACTGGTGGAAAAAAAGATAATCTAATACTACTGATAGTAAAAGAAGTAAACTGAAATTAAACTTGATTCTAGCAGTTCAATGCACACCAGTAACACATTCACAGGATAACGAAGCTCCTTTTTTTAAAGAACTGATTCTTAGGTAATAGGTACAGAAAAATTATTTACAATTAGTATAGTAGTGGTTATCCACTCTATTAAAGTTCCATTACTTCATTTGTTCATACAGTAGCTACATACACTGCAAAGACAGTAAGAAGTATTTGCCATTAGAAAATCAAAATACGGAAAGAAGATCCAATATTTATAAACCAAAATGATTTAAAGCCCCCCTGCCCTAGCATACGCTATTTACCTCCACAGAAAGCGAATCTGAAACAAGCTGCCAATTCAGCATGCAACAAATAAAGACAAAGAAATTCTCTAATGTCATCCCAGTTGAATCAGAGAATCATTCAGGCTGGAAAACACCCTTGGGATCATCGAGTCCAACCACCAACCCTACTCTACAAGTTCTCCCCTAAACCATATCCCCCAACACCACATCTAAACGACCTTAAACACATCCAGGGATGGTGACTCAACCACCTCCCTGGGCAGCCTAGTCCAGCAGCCAACTACTCTTTCTGTGAAAAATGTTTTCCTAATATCCAGTCTAAACCTCCCCTGTTGCAGCTTGAAGCCATTCCCTCTTGTTCTATCGCTAATGACCTATCAGAAGAGACCAGCACCAACCTCTCTACAATGTCTTTTCAGGTAGTTGTAGAGAGTGACGAGGTTTCCCCTTAGCCTCCTCTTCCTCAAAAATGAGCAAGCCACTGTCATCAGGCTGTCTTTTCCTCCTCTATGGTCTGTATGGTTTTTCTACAGGATTTTAGACACCTTGTGAACCTACAACTTGCAATGCCTGTTGGTTTTGCTGACAGTACTTCCACAAACTCTATGAGTGCTTGTGTATTTCCTTATCTGGTCTTCAAAATAATACTTGGGTCTGTCAGCATATCTTTCTACATTTTTGCAGAAAGCCAATTAACCCCTCTGCACCCCTTTGAAAGCAGCCAGAAATCATTTGCTAATGCTCACTCAACTGCAACTGCTTTACTCCTGTATCTTAAAATAGCATTTTTAAACTCCTGTAGTTAATAGCTTCCTTAGAAAGAAGCCTTCGTCTAATCAAAATAGCAATACTGAAATTTGGAAAGGGATGTGCCCCCTAAAAATGTGAGGTTTTTTTTTCCCCTGGATATTCCACCTTACAGCTAATGAAGCCCATGTGTATTCCAGGACAGGAAAGGCAAGCAGGTTTGTATTCTAAAGTTGTTTTCTATAGCTCTAGTTAAACATAGTATTTATGTCCTTACCCTTTAAGAACACTGACTTCACTCAGGTTTTTAATTTGGGGTAGGTTCCTGTATAATTCAAAGGCCTTTTCACAATTTCAATTTATTTTTTGATAAATAATATAACATATGATGATATTTGCGTATTACATGTGTATTCTACTCTTGTGTATCCAATGTGAAAAGATAACCTATTTTTCCACGTTTTTAATGAATGAAACAGCAATAAAAACAAACTTCCAAAATTAGTTGTTCAGAGCTACACATCTGCATCTAAACAAAGGGGTCTTATGGGTTGAAGTTACCTCCCTGTATTCTTTTTCTTCAAATATTTGCCAGGACTGTCTTAAGCAACAAAACTAAAAATTCCTTATTATCGTCCTTTTTCTCATTTTTTTTCTCAAAATCTGAATTCCCAGTTTGTTAACTGAAGCCATCCAGGGTAAGCCACGATAGGAGAGGAAGAAACAGAAAACATCCAAAGAAGATTAAAATAACTTTGCTGAAACCACCTCTGGTAACTTGTCTTGGTTACCAGCTTTTAGCCCAGAGCATTCAAAAATTGGTGCTGGTGTTTCATTCACTTGCGTATTTTACAAAGTGGGGAACTCGAGGGTTGTTTTTTTTTTCATTTGTCTTTTTGCAGTTTAAGTGAACTGGTAATTTATGCAGCTGCCTATGTAAGTATGTCACTACTCAAAGGTCTTCAGATACCATAAGCCCACATCTGAAAATGAATGAATATCTATGTTGTCTCCGTTGTATCTAACATTTTTAACGTCAAGGAAATATGCCTTGCAAATTAACAACAGGCCAGTTGTACTAAATAGACACCGTTCCATGTTACTATCTCCTTCGTTGCTCCAGCTATCCACTAGCTAACAAGCAAAACTGTGTCATGCCATTTTAATACTTTCAGAGTACGCTGCAGAGATTTCTCTAAGCACGCAGGAATCTTTAAGATGGAGAAAGTATTAGACTGCTGCGTCATCTGACCTAGCTGGGATATTCCTAGCGCCGTGTTTGCTGCAGAATATAGCCATCAAAGCAGCTAACCTTTACAAGGAGCAGAGATTAATCAGGCAAATCAAAACAAAGAAGAAAATCACAAGCATGATGAGGTGCATCTGCAAACTGAGGATGTTGGATGAATGTTAATTAAATAATGGTTTTTAAAAGGCACACACGCAATAATTTTAATAAACGCAACATGTTCTTACTTTCAACACCTGTTATATTTGTGTAGACTTCTTTCATTAACAATCTGTGTCATCTTACAAAAGCAAGCTTTGTTGGCTTTTTTCCTTTGCATGTTGTTTGAAGAAGAAAGCAATATATGAAAGAAAGCTGGACAGGAAGAGGAAAATTCCTAAAAAAAAATTGTAATAATATAATATATTATTATATTATAATAATATTTCACTATGCTTTTCTTTCAAAAGATTAGAAAAGCACACATAATTTTTGCAAGAGTTTCTTTGCTGATATCATCATTTTCCTTTTTTTTTTTTTTTTTTACAAATTCCTTTTTACCTACTTGAAAACCAAAATGTTCCTGAAGCAAAGTCACTAGCTTTAGATAACAATTTGGGAAGAGAAGGAATAGAAACTTCTTCAACCAGAAGAGGGAAGGCAATCCTATTGTAAAAACTTTCACGTGACTCTTGGTTTACTCTAGGCAGCAATTTCCAAAACTTAGCGCTGGAACATTTTCCTGAGCCCAATTCAGAGCACACTGAAGTCTATTAAAAGCCATGGCAGCAAGTCATACTGGTGGAGATAGTTGAAATGGGATATAAAATCAGAACCTTAATTGAACATCTTTGAAGCATTACAAGTGATACTCAGTACAGCATGAAGTGCAACACTGAATCTTGAATTAACTCTGAGCCTGTATAATTCTTCAGTATAGACTTGCTTTATTCCACATAGACTCTACCCTTTTCAGGTTTGTTTTAGTTTTGTAATAAGAAAAAACATCGAGTAATTCTGGCTCAGTGATTTCCCAAGCCAGAATTCATTACAGCCAGTGGACGTAGTCTGAAGTAGAACTACTACTATGTGTTTGTCCTGTTATTACACTCTTCTGTTTATAGCTGTTGGAGATAAAGTTCTGAACTACAAGGACCTTTGAGCAGTCTAATTAATTTCCTCCTGAATGAAAAATAGGATGAGACTACCACAGGGCATAATCTTCTTTTTGGAGGCTTTTAAGGGCAGGTGACATAAATTTGTGTGGCTTTTGAGGGGAGAGGGCATGACTAAGCAGGAGATGGGCTCTATCCTTCAATTGTACTTAATGATTGTAACGTCAAAAGTCAGGGCAGTGTCTCGGGAAAAGAGTGTGCTATTAGGAAAGAGGATAATATGAAGTATTTTTTGAGTCACTTTTGCCAGTGACATACATGAATAATCCACCCACTAAGGATAATGTGATAATGGCAATGTCATTGTGGGTTGCATTTGTGTCACAGATGTGCACTGCTCATGGCCCTTCTCCCATCAGAGAACAGGGAAGATGTGTTTCCAGGTGAACTGATAATGCTCTGTCAGGCAGGCAAGCTTCATCACTCACTGAATAAGCAATAATATATTGATCATTCAAGAAACACCTCCTGGGAGCTGCCTGCCCAGGAAAATCAATCCTTGACTAATTGGTGCATTTTGTAGAAGCAGAATCTACAATAAGTCTTAAATGACTTGCATTTCACATTCTGTGCATTCAGCCGGGTATCTTGTGGTTTATTATAGACAATGCTTAGATATTTGTTCTGTGTTCACTGTTTAGTGTTAAAAAATTGTACTGATGCCCTTTTCTTAGATTTTCAATGACTTCAGGTCTTCTAAGTTTCTCAGAACTTCTCTGAGTTGAGAAGAAAATGGAGCCACCTCCACTGGACTTCCACCATACCATGAAAAGCAGAGAATTGCAGATGGCTTCCAGTGGTGAAGAGAGAGGCTGAGCATCAGGACAATTTTTAAATTGTATATGGCCTGAAACATCTTAATAAGCTATGTAAGGTGCTACAGAATACTTTCTGTTCTGTAATAGAGCATTCTTCTGCCCTTCAGCAAAAATAGTTTGACTTATGTTGATAGAGCTGGTGGCTGATTGTATTTTACAGTGATCATTCAAGGGTCTAGAGCAAATTGTTATGTTAATGAAATAAGCCTCCAAGTGAACTAGAAAAATATAGTATTATTGCAGCCTTGCTCTTTTCCCAGAACTGATGCAGATGAATCTTGGCAGCTTGGGATTTACATATCAGAAAAGTCTATAAACAGTTATTTAATTTTCTATCAGTATTCTCTCTCATAAGACTTTCAGTAGAGATATATTTGAATCTCGTGCAGCAAAAAATCTGGCAAGCAAGATAAGTATAAGAAATAAAATGGGCGTAATCAAAATTCTGTGGCCTGACACTAATAAAGAGTGCTAAAATCCACTTATCACACAACCCCTCCTAGATTTGATATTTATGTAGAAAAATAGAGTCATTAGCTGCAACTCTGTAGCTATCTTTTTCTACCCAATCGATGGAAATGTCTAGAGAGAAAAAGTGGCATATATTGGAGAGGCTGCAATTGCATTTCAGAGCCATAGAAAAATCCATGACTTAAACATCAAACAATGAATCTTCAACTGAAATTCTTCTTCGTATTATGCGAAAATGTTAAAGTTGGAAGTACATCAGAAGTCATAGACAGATATCTAAGTGCCTTCTGAAGTGGATAGGGCTGTTTGAAAAAAACTCTCTGGACTCGACTTAAAGGGACAAAGTGATCATAGAAAATAAGTTTGAGAGGAGCACAGATGAAGAAAAAGAGAGTACATGTAGGTGTACATGAAGTAGGTGTCCGTGGAATGGATTTCATTTCTGAAAGGTGCCTATCCAACAAATCCGTAAAATATTCTATGGTGGAAGTTCCACCAACTTTAATTGACAACTTATTCCTGTGCTTCATTGTCCTTGTTACTAGGAAGCTTTTATTTTCCAATGTGGAACAAAATCTCTACTGCTGCAATTTAAAACACTCAACACTGGTTTTACTCATGATAGGCATAGAGAGTTTATTTCCTTTATCTTTTTATGGCTACCTTTTACATACTTTAAAAAGTCAATATACATCTCCCTAGTCTTCTCTCTCTAAAGAAAACAACTCAATTTTTTTCTTTCTTCTAGTAAATGGTGGTTGCCTTTTTACTAGCTCTCTTCCCTGCACTTTTCCCAGTTGATCCACATCCTTTCTGGATTGCCATGTGGAAAATTAAGTGACTTTACATACCAGACATGTAAAGAGGTGTCCTGGAAGAGATACAGATGGTAGACGATAGTCTCTGGTCTGACAGAATGGAATGCCCCTGGATTCATGCATATGGAAAATGAAAATGCAGGCACAGGTGAAGCTACGCTTAATCAGTCAAACCAGCTGTCATTGAACTTCACCAAAATCCGATGCCCCAGATAAGGTTGTCAGGCATTCCCAGATGATATATCAATTGCATTATGAATTCAGTCTATCTGGAGTCAGGTTCTGCTGCACCACACCCTTGTGAAGCTGAGACTTCTGTGATTTAGAAGGTATGAAGTGAATTATGGAGTAGCAGTCATTGCTTTTGAACAGGCTGTTGGCATCAATCAGCTGGAGCACTGGGCTTTGGTGCACGTGACTGAGGTAGCCATTGTAACAGATACCCCAGGTGGAGGGACTGGTGAGGTACCAATTTTATAATAGGTTTCCTTACAGTCATTGATCCCCTCACATTTGATATTTTGCAAGAAACAAAAACACTTATTCTGAGTTCAACAGCATAGGGTTCTGCTGGCAAGTAAAAGCTTTATCTGATACCTCCTAGAAACACCTGGCATTTGCTTGCAAGTTTACAGGCAAAAAAATATTTCTTAATATGAAGTTGTGCTTGAGAAATATCATTCAGTCAAAAAAAGTTTATCTGACAAGGCTGAGGAGCTGGAACTGCATCTATTAACTTTTCTACATTAGAGTCTTTTGCTAGATAAACAATAAAGTATCTAAGATTAAAAGGCTAAGGCAAACTCTACTAAATCATGCCTTTCCTGTAAAATAGCTGTAGAAGACAATTAAACACATATTTTGCCCCAAAGAGAAGAAGGCATAGTGGCATTCAGTAGTTAGCATAACATCTCTGAAAGATATTTGATGTGTACGATGCAAGCTGAGGTAGAGAAAGGAGATGCTGGAGCTAAGATTGGAAGACAGAATCAATCCAAATTTCGAAGTATGGAGAATGAGCTAGGAGACTGCTGGAAAGGTTTGTGCTACAAGCCAGGAAACTGCCTTTGCTTGCCCTCATCCCTCGTGTTCAAGAGGGTTCGGATGCAGATAAACCACCAGCAGCATCAAACATGTGCTGTCACCTAGCTTTTCCACAATTTCCTATTCTACCTGATTTAAAAGAATCTAATTTAGCTTTTCGTTCTGGTCAGGAAGGTAATCATGGTGGCAGAAATAAAACATATTACCGAAAAGATATGGTGTGAGCTAGTACCCACCTGTAATAATGTGGAACAAATAATGGAAGCACTTCATTCAGTCTGAAGGCCATTACATTTTTATTACCAAAAAGAGCAGAAAAATAAAAGGCATTTAGTCAAATCCTTTTGTTAGGACAATAACAGCAAAATGTCTAAGCAAGCTGAAATAGTTACAAAATCTTCTTTGTAATGGTAAGAAAGCTTAGGCAGGGGGGCATTTAGCTTATTGTCTTCATTCAGCTTTGTAACACAAATAAATGACTAGGTGTGAAGGCATACCTTAAGGGCCAAGCTAAGTCACCCAAGTCTAATAAAACTGAAGAATTTACTCTCAGAAAACAGATTGGTCTAGAAATTATGCAAGTCCTGAGCATGCAGGAGAAAGTCAACTAGCTACAGCATGCCAAAAACTAAATACTGAGGAAAGAATCAGCTGTCTCTGAGCTGATGGAGGACCTGTGGAGATCTGTGCTATAGGCATACCATGGACTGTAAAGCTAAACTGACAATAAAACAATTTATGAATGCTCAGCTAGACTTGAAATCCAAAGAATGCCAAGGACATGAGGCAGCAATGTGCCCTTGCAGCAAAGGAGGCTGCATTAGACAAAGTATTGCCAGCAGGTCAAGGGAGGTGAGCCTTCCCTTTTATTCAGCACTGGTGAGGCCACACCTGGAGGACTGTGTCCAGTTCTGGGCTCCTTAGTACAAGAGAGACATGGACATACTGGATAGAGTCCAGCAAAGGGCCACGAAGATGATGAAAGGACTGGAGCATCTCTCCCATGAGGAAAGGCTGAGAGAGCTGGGAGTGTTCACCCTTGAGAAGAGAAGCCTGAGGGAGATCTTATAATTATCTGTAAATACCTGAAGGAAGGACACAAACAAAACGAAGCAAGGCTCTTTTCAGTTGTGTCCAGTGACTGGACAAGGGACATTGGGCACAAAGTGAAACACAGGAGCTTCCTTCTGACCATGAGGAAACACCTTTTTATTGCCAGAGTGACTGCGCATTGGAACAGTTTCCTAGAGAGAATATGAGGGCTCCATCCTTGGAGATACTCAGAAACTGTTTGGACTTGGTCCTGGGCAACCTGGTCTGGGTGACCCTGCTTGAGTAGGGATGTTGGACCAGATGACCTCCAGAAGTCCCTTCCAGCCTCAATCATTCTGTGATTCTGTGACACTCAGAAAGTAAGGAATTTGCTACTGTGCTAAACATGACTATGACAGAAGGTGAAAATTGGTCATAAGTACAGCTCAATGTCCAGGGAAAAGAAGATTCTATGCTGGGTCATGCCATTATTGAACCACTCAAACATAAAGGAAATATGCAATAATAAAAAAATTGAGGGAAGCAGTTCCTTTAAGTACTGGCAGTGTAAAAAAACCTGTTCAAAAGAGGATCTTTATAAATGCAAGACTGGGTAGCAAAGAGCATCACATATGTCCAAAGAAAATCTCTTCCCTGGATTGAAAAATTACCTAGTTAAATGGATAGATTTGGAAGCTCAAGGAATTCATTAGGTCTGCAACTGAATAATAGTATTTAGCTTTCTGAAATGCTAAAAAGAAGTGGCAAACTCCTAGGGAAACACTTGGAAAAGGCACTCTAAAAAAAACATGAGAAGGGGGTTCATGATCCAGGAACATGCAGTCATCCAAAAATGCGACATGACTACTCTAAAACACAAGGAAGAGGGTTGGGTCATGGAAAAACCGACTTGCATTGTAACATGGCTAATAACTTGAGAGTCAGTCCTACGGGAAGTGTCTGCAAATTTGGTGTGCTGAAGTTGCTTTTTTAAAATCTAGCAATGGTTGAAGCAATGGTTTGTAGGCAATTGTCTTTCAGGAACTACTCTATTTCAGGGGAACGTCATTATTATAAACTCTAAATACTGTAAGTTTTCTGCAGTAAAATAAAAAAGAGAACAAGATGTAGAAGTGATGAAACAGTGAGAAGTCATAGTTCTCTGGCTGAATGTTGGAGCAACAACAAATAAGAAAACAATCTATTTGCAGAACATAGATTTTGGGAAAGTCTATACATCTGGTGAACATTGGTAGAGAGGAAAATAGGAAGTGGGAGAGAATGAAGGTAAAGTTCTAAATGTCCACAGGGAAGTTGTTTTTGTGCAAAGCCATATGATTAAATGAGGAACATCAAAGCCATCAGAATTTCTGTTTGGACTTGAGTTTTGACTCAAGGATCTGTGTTAATGCTTCTGGTCCAACATAAAATTGATACTGGATATCACAACTCCTTGAACAAACTCATTATTTCATTGGTAGGAATGAGCAATTCTAGTTCACTTAAGAAAATATCATGAAGATTTCAGTGAGGTTTTAGTCCATAGTGCTGGTTAAGAATAAGGACAGGACCACCAGACGCTGCACAGAATTAGATGAAGTAATCTTAAACACTTCTTGACTGTAAAATAGATGATCCCCTGGAGGATGTAGCAGGTCATCCTGATGTCTGACACAGAATGTTAAAATTGATAACTGGGAAGTATAAGAAGACATCAAAGATGTTGGACAAGAGTTGGGGCTGCACATTTGTCTGATATAAGGCTTTACAGCTGTACTCTGTGGTGGGCCGTTGGCCTCTTCCACAGCTGCTAACATTGATAGGTCTGAAAGGGGTCAGTCTAACTTACCTGATCTCCAATGCATACTCAATTTTATTTCAAGCCCTCCAGAAATCAGTGGAATGCTCTTTGACTGAACACAGCACAGATCACTAAAGACAGTACTTCACTGCTAAAAGTGGAAGGGTTAAACCACACATCATGTTTTCCCAAGATGTTTATCCTAGAACAATATAAAACTTTTGAAAAAAAAAGCTGGTGTATTTGTAGATGTAGATTTGTGGATTTGAAAGCTGACACCATGAACTAGAATCCAGAAAACCAAAAAATTTGGTCCAGAATCAGGAGGAAGATACTTTTGCTAACAAAGAGATTTAAGTCTGCATGGAACACACTCCTGCATTGCAATATCAGAATTTCACAGCTCTCCTATTAAAGAAGGTTTGGATTCCTTGAGGCTTTAAAAAAAATATATATTTTTGGCAATTTTGTTATTCCTACCCTGCTGCATGGACTGAGCAAATCACTGCAGGATCTGACCTGATGGTATTTAGTATTTTCAGGTTTGAGGTCTGTGCTCACTGCTTTTGTTCTGGGCTAGCTGTGTTTTAAAAACCTTTTCATGTCAGACAGTGCAAGTGCAATTTTGGGGGAAGTCCTGGTGCAGAAATATAAATTATTAACCAAAGAAGTGACTTGCAATATTAAAAGTCAAAATTCCTCTGAAAGACAACATTAAACTAGAGTGATGAATTTCTGGAGATGACTGCTGATTAGAAATGAACTCTTCAGTTATCCGTTCTGTGGGAAGAGCCTTGTGAGCAAAGCCCCTGTAGCAAATTCTTAGAATTTTGCAGGGCGATTTGCCAAATGGTTGAAGAAACTGTAATGCTGCTCTTCCAGTCAAAAGCAGGTGTAGACACAAGTGTGGTAAGTCTGATGGCTTCTTTAAGGCTTAATTAGAAAAGAGAGGAATTCATTGCTCAAGGACATGAGCATACTCAGCATCAGAGTTGTCTCTTGCTTTTGATCCATATATTGCAGAGGTGTGAGTGGTGATGGCCTCTTTGCTGAGACACCAATTGCAAGGCTGCCAGAAGAGTCTGCAGTAATAGAAGTTTTGCAGAGGTAGAAATACGTGCATATCCCAAGTCTACTATAATGTAGATGCTTCTGTACTGCTGCTTGTGGAGCTTTAATTTGCTAAAAGCATCTAATACAGTGAGTTTGCATATTCTCATATCAGTTTAGGGTTTCTGATGTTAAAATACATGAAATTCATGTACACATGAATACATGAGGGTACAGCATCCCCAACAGACAAAACAGAATGTGCCAGAGCAGTCTGCAACAAACTGCACCTCAGGGGGATTCACTGGTGCCTCAGGGTCTAGACCCTTGGCTGGTTTTCCCTGGACCTGCCCCCTCAGAACTCCTATCTTGTCCTTGCCCCTTGTCCTATCATTGGACATGTGCTATTATAATCTGTGAAGCAAGGAAATTACATAAACTACGTTATTCCATGGGAATCTCAGAAATTTTAAGGCAGGAAAGCTGATGCTGTAGTAAGAGACTGTTCTCAACACATTTTTAACTGGAAGCTATGGGAGGTACAACAACTGCAGGTCTTAAGTTCTCTTTCTACAGTTAGTTAGTGGAAAGTTGACTGTTCTGAATTGGGCAGACTGGTAGAAGGACCAAAAAGCTGGACAGGACTTCACTATTCTG